>JAADXI010000985.1:0-12528 GCA_023337615.1 Pythium brachiatum | reverse complement strand
TTGGGAATTGATCGCGCAGCTCGCTCTGGTTGACCTTGGCTCCGTTCAATAGGGCCTTCTCCACGGCATGCAAGACGGCTTTGTGCAGCTCCGTAGAGACCTGTTCTTCAGTTGCTTCTGCCGGGTGCTGGTGGTTGGTTGCACGCGTTGCCGTCGAGGCCGTCCCTTCGGTGGCTTGTGGTGATGCGTTCGTCTGAACGCGCGTGCGCTTCGCTGACGGCGCCGTCGCTTCGGTGGCTTGTGGTGACGTGTTCGTCTGAACGCGTGTGCGCTTCGCTGGTGGGGGCGTCGCTGATGATGCGCTCTTCTGAGCGCGTGCGCTTGGGTTTCGCGGCAATCGTTTCTGTGGCGTGTGGCAACGAATTGTTCTGAGCGCGCGTGCGCTTGGGTTGCGCGACCATCGTTTCTGTGGCGGGTGGCGACGAGTTGTTCCGAACGCGCGTGGGCTTTACAGTTGCAGCGCTTCTCCAGTTCGATCCCTTTCGCATGCTCTATGTGAAATTCAAGTGTAACAAAACGTGCCTTTCGAAAATTTGCCTGTTCGGTTCAGAGACCAGGATTGAATCAGATCGGCACCGGCTTTTGGTTTGATCGATACAAATATCAAGTAGAGTGAAATAGGCGTGGTCCAAAATTTTGCCTTCATGATTGTTCGGTTCAGACATACACTTCTCTCGCAGTGAGAGCGAGTTCAACATCTATCTTCGGTAGGCGTCTTCGTCCTGGACCACAAGCCCAGAGCTACGTGATTTCCTCAGCGACTTTCAAGCACAGTGAATCAACAGTCGCTTCCACCGCTGGCAGTGTTTTTGGACGGCAAGCGGCGTGGCGAAGACAAACAACCCCATCGAGCATTTCAATCGGGTCGTGAAGCGGGACTACACCCTCAGGACGCTGTTGCCTATCAATACCATGTTCGAGAAGTTCCTGACGATGGCCCGAGCCAAAGCGACGTACCAAGAACCAGTCACCACGCGGCGGCAGCCATCTGCAGATCAACTCCGCCGACACAAATACCTCGCCGAGGGCTGTCTTCTTCACGTTTCAGTGCCTCAACGCGGTCGAATGGCATTCATCCTGGATCGTGATACTTCCCTAACGACGGTACTCCAAAGTGGCACTATCGACAAGAACGTGAAGCGACCAGCGAAGAAAAAACTGGTCGGGAAAATTGCTTCAGTCACACGAACTACAGGCAAGACAAGTTCGAGATTCGTGACCAGGCAGGGTTTGGGTGGAAGGTCAACACCGCCGACTACTACTGCCCGTGCAAGATCAACTTCAAGTACGGCTTTTGTGCGCATCTGATCGCGTCGATCAACGCTTGCGGCCTCACTATGCCAGGCCAGGAGAAGCCCGCCGTGTTCTTCAATCGGCGTGTGATTGCAGGTGCTGCAGGGCGTCTTCCTACGGTGGGACCCGCCTTATCGTTCGTGTAAGCACAACGATGTGCTGAAGGCAGCAAGGAGCACGGGCAAGTCGGTTCAAGCCCCGGGCATCGGCAAATCCAAGTGCGATGCTCTAAATATACGTTGCATTCTGTTCTGATCTCGATTTGCTCCGACCCATGCAACCTAGCCATGCTCCTCTTCATTTCTCCTTTTCTCGGCTATGCGAGAGCCCTCCCAGTCTGCCATGGCGGTATCACAGCTTGTCCGCGAGGTCACGGCTCTCATTCGAGCGGACAAAGATGTCTGTCGTGCTCACTGCCTCGAAGGGAAGGCGGCAGCACTTGAGCTCTTCGTACCGTCAGTGCGGTCGATGTCTCGCAATGAGAAGAGGTTGTGCATTCTTACTGCGCTCTCCATCCTGTACGTTATCGATGATGCAACGCCAGCTCGCGTGCACTCGACAGGCGAGAGAGTTCGCTTGGAATACCACATTCCATACGTTGGTCACGTATGCAAGACGTCATTCATGAACTGCTTCGACGTTTCGGCTCCTACGATCGCCCGCTACAAGCGTCGACTGCAGACAGGTAGACTCACGTAATCTGGCAACGCCACGAGGAATGGAGAAACAAAACATCACCAACTCTTGTGTTGTATTTCATGTGAATGTTTGAAATGGAAGCTTGTGCGATAATACCAAACGACACGTTAAGGTTACTGAGGGTAGTGATACCAAACGGCATAGCGTCTCATATTCAAACTGATACCAAACGGCATAGTCCATCATGCAAACGGTGTATGACACCGACAGCACTGTTAGGTATTCGTCCTCGCACTCCTAGCCAGTGACTGGCAACTAGCCGCGGTTCTTCTAGACCTGTCCTTGCTTTCGTTCTCCGACACAACTCCATTCGACACATCCCGTCGGCGTCGACTTCAGTCATGGCTCCCCGCTCAGAATACAATTCCATCCTCGGTCAAGTCCTCCGCTTCTTTCCCGGGGTGCAGCGTCCTAATGTCCGCATTGTCCTGGCGCTACGTGTTGCGATGTTGCGTGAGCGCATGCAGCAGCGTCAAATGCGCGAAGCTCTGCATGCCTTCTTCGAGCACGTCAGAGGAGTGATCACCATGCAGACTGTGCTGGCAGCGTTTCCTGCGGCAGGCCGCCGAGTTCAAGCACGCACAGTTCAAGCCCGCACAGTGAGTACCTCCGTCATCGTTCGTGGTGCCCGTGCCGCTGCGATTCTAACCTCTCGCGTCGTCGCCACGCCCACCGCTCCGTTTGTTGTTGATCTGACAGGATCTGAAAGTGAAACAGACGCTCACCATGAAGATGCCCACGCCGACGAGGTTGGGGTGAAGTACTGGCGGATGAGGTTGACGAAGGTGTTGGAGAGGAGGACGAGGGGGGAGTCCGACGACGAGGATGGAGAGGGAGATGAAGCTGATGCCGCCGAGAACGAGCCCGACAACGACGACGAAGAAGGAGATGAAGATGCTGCTGACGAAGACTTCGTGGACCCAGACGCAGACGACAGCGATGACGAGGGCGTCCTATACCCGTACGAGCGTGTTGAACGTTGGCGCTACGCCACGGATGGAACGCGGCTGGCGTTGGTGGTCTGGCCACCTACGTGGGAGAATGCACGCAACTTCCAACCCGGTTATCGTATCTCCTTCCAGGCCCAACAGCGCATCGAGCGGGCGCTTCGTCGTAACTAGGAGAGCGCCATGGACGAAAGGTAGTCTACGGGGCAGGCCAACTGCACTTGATTGAATGGAAGTGCACATTGCAATGAATTGATTTTCTACAGTACGTATAGCTGGGCGGCAGGCAATGGCGCTGTCGGCGTGGAGGAATGAGCGCGGGAGGCAATGGCACTGTCGGCGTGGAGGAGCGAGCGCGGGGCACTGTCGGCGTGAAGGAGTGAGAGCGACAGGCAATGGCGCTGTCGGCGTGGAGGAGTGAGAGTCAATAGCGCTGTCGGCGTGGAGGAGTGAGCGTGGTTGACACTGTCGGCGTGGATGCGTAAGCGCCGCTGGCACTGTCGGCGTCAAGCGCAGTCAGTCCATAGCTCAATAGAAAAAATGACAGGTCTTCGCCCCACAATACGTACACGTTGGGGTTTGGTTGGGATAGTGGAGGGCACGGAAGGAGAGGAGAGACGCCAGAGTAGTCGCAGACGCGGAGAGAACACCACGAGATCAGCACGGTCACAGGGACGCGAGTAGCACGGTCACTGGCTAGAGTGGGAGGTGACGGTGTCAACGGTACTGTACTGGGGGTCGCTGGAATCGGAGCGATTCAACTGTGTGGGTTGTGCCATAACTTGTTTCTTCTGGTTTTCCTTCTGGTGGCACTTGTGCTAGTACCACAGATGAGAGAACACATGGTCCAACTGTTCCGTACGGTTGGACGCACCCATTCATTCGCGGGCTAGGTTTCACCTACCATCCCCCTAATCCCGCTGTTGGAGAAGTGAAGGCACCTTTGGATTTCTGTTGATTCTTTTGGAGATGTGATGTTCCGCCCTCATGGTTGGCACTGCATATCTGCGCGTGTTGGCAGCGCTTGTTCGTGCATGGTTGCGCTCGTCGCGTGTTCGTGTTTGGTTGGCACTGCACGTTCGTGCTTGGTTGGCACCGCGTGTTCGAGACTGGGTGGCACCACACGGTGGCACTGCGTGTTCGTGGGTAAGCACCGCACGTTAGTGCTTCGTTGGTACCCCGTGGAGAGGACTCACACACTACAGAGAAACTCCGCACACATACAGCACCCATACGATTATTACAGCAAGCGTCTCACGAATACAAATTCATCTGTCGACTTACACACCAACTGCCCAGAAGAACAGCAAGACGTCAATGCATGCAAAGCACGACACAAGTATACCTGATTCAAGTGATGAATACAGTTGGAACTTGGAATCTACACTGGCCAACGGAATGATTGGTTGGGGTTGCCGACCGAACCTGCACGAACTTGCACAAGTTTCTCTCCGTCGTTAACACACGAAAAAGCAACCAGCACACGAGTCACTGAACAGTCTCAAGGACAGCCCTCCCGTTTGCCGCGATGCCGTTTGAGTATGTATGGCAAGTACTCTTGCCAAACTGCTCTCAGCTCGAGTCTGAGAGCTTCCTCGACTTCGAAAAGCCGTACAAGAAACGCAAGAGCCAGCTCGCAACGTGCCAAGTGTGCCTGGCTTGCGTCGACAAGCACCAGATGAAGTACGTCGTCTACATGTGCGACTCGAAGGACTGTAGCAATGTCGCTGCTCAAGACGCATGTGCTTGGCACGTCAAGGTCCTGTCATGCATGACGACTGGCCGATGCATCGTCTTCCAGCATGGTGCGCACAAGGCGGCGACAGATACGCCACCTCGTCAGCTCAGGCTGAACCTGGCAATGAAGCGCCACGTCCGCGAGCTAACGGAGCAACAGGTCAAGCCAAGCCGGATCCTCAACGCGCTGATCGACAAGTTCGCGATCGAGATCGACAGGGCACATGGTCTACTCGCACAAGTCCAGCGGTACTCGTCGCACTATCGTCGCACCAAGCTGAACGATTCTGAGTGGGTGGACGTCATGAAGGCCATGATCGCGTCAGGTCGCTACAGCGACGACTTGGGAGAGGCATCACCATTTGCGTTTGGCTTCGCTCTCGACGATCAGGACTAGCCCGTGCTCGGCCATGGGTCCGCGGACAACCCACTGCTTGTTGGTGTCTCGTCCAAGACCCTCGTGCGCGCTTTGGCCAGGGCAGCAACCAATGTACTCCACGTTGATGCGACTTACAAGTCGGATTTGTGGCGTCAATTCCATCCGGTCGCCTTCTTCCTCACCTCCGACTCCCGCCAAGCTCGATTGGAGGCCGGTCTTGTATCGCTGTTTGCGATCTTCCGCACCATCACCGCGCAAGACGTCGTGCTGAAGTTCGTCATGACCGACGCTGACCATGCTCAACGCAACGCTCTTGAAGCGTCCATTGACGCTACTGGACATGGAACGCAACCTGAGTACCTCATGTGCTTCTACCACGTTATGGCTAACGTGAAGAAGTATGCGGCTGGTATGACTACCGCGTCTCGCCAACTCGCCTATCGCCACATCTACCACATTCACTACGCCCGAACCGAGGAGGGCGTTGCCACACGCATCCGCGAGGCCATAGACGCTTGGGCTAGCGACGCGGGATGTGCTGTCTTTCGTGAGCGCTTCTCCACGCAGTGGCTGGCTGGCCGCTTCACCAAGTGGTTCTGTGCGGCCTCTCCCCCGGGATTCGCCAAGACCAACAACCCAGTCGAACAGTTTAATCGCGCTTTCAAGCGTGATTACACCGTTCGCACACTCGTGTCCGTGAACACGCTGCTTGGGTATCTCCTCGCAGCGGCTCGTCACTACAGCGTGCGCGTCTAGCCGTTCCAGGACGCCGTGAGAGCAACTCCGGAGCAAGTCAAGCGCTACAGCGATCTTATGGCTGAAGACCGTCTTCAAGTGGTGTCCCAGTACCGCACCGCCGTGTCTTTTCTGGTCGACAACATTCACCACGCACGGGTATTCTCCGTGACTCAACGCGGCAGCAACCGTGCGCGTGTGCTGGTGGCGCCAACGGAAGATCGAGTGCACCAAGTCGAAGTGCTTGCGGCTGACCAAGCCATGGAGTATTTCGAGCAGCCGTCGTTCGGATGGACAGTCGACGTTGACACGGGATCATGCGAGTGTAGATTTTGGATCAAGCACGGCTTCTGCGTGCATCTCATCGCATGCCGTGTCCAACTAGGGCTGGAGGTGGATGGCTTCACACGTGTTCGCCAGCGCTTCGAGAATCGCCGCATAAGGCGAACGAGGGGGCGTCAGGGCGCTGTAGGCCACGCACTCGCACTCGACTAGGCTGGTATAGCAGCAACTCAGTTTGTGGCAACTCGATTGGTGAACGAGTTGTCTGTATATAGAAAAACAGAACCCTCGACGAAGCCAGAGCTCGAAGAGTAAGAGAAAAGTGGAGAGCCTTTAGACCATAAAAAGATCCAAATACACCATGCATTAGCTCTTCCAAATTTATCTCGCATGCGGCAAGCCTATCGTGGTGCTCAGGTGAGTTGTGATGTGCCCAGAATCCATTCCACGACGGTGAAGACAATGTCATTCTTTGAGGTGGCGGAGGTCTCCGGAAGGATGAACAGTGACTACGAGGAAAGCGACCAATCAGAGAGCCAGTCAGGCTCCTCGGCAGGCGAAGACGAGCGTCGCGGGTCCGAAAGCAGCGATGGCAGCGAAGAAGAAGCGATTTTTGCGATGTCTAACGCGCAGCTTCGACGTATCGTGACTCGCCTCATTCAGAGCGACCGCTGTAACTTAGGATGCCTTCAAGGCAAAGCTGCTGCACTGGAGAAGTTCATACGGAATCGTACGCTACTCACCGGATTCCACAAGAAGCTGTGCATCTTGACATCGTTGCCGATACTCTACGAGGCTGAGAGCGCGCAGTCACAGAGAGTCCGCTCGACCGGGATACGCAAGCGCTTCCGGTACCAGTCCAGCGGCAATGTCGGCGAATCCAGTGGTATCTTGTCGAGTCCAGTCGAGTCCTTAGGCTTCCTCCCGTAGTGTTGCTGGTTGAGCAGGCCGTACAGCTCGTGTCGACAGGATGCCACTGGATACCGCAGTTGATGCGCTGGATCATCCGCACACGAGCTGTTCGGCCTGCGCAACCAATAACACTACGTGCCTTTTGTTGGCTCAGTATGCAAGCACGCTTTCCAGAGTTGCTTCCAGGTCTCGAGTGCAACAATTACTCGGTACAGATCAAGCGTCACAAACGGCGAGCTGCTCTTCCTGTAGGCAGCGGAAGTTGGAGTCCGAACACTTTAGAACCTAACTGAAATGGATGGATTCTGTTTCTAATACCTTTTCGTTACTTTGGAAATGATGCCTAATGCCAATCGGAGAGTTGATGCTCTATGTGCATCTTCATCACGACCGCCTTCGAACAGGCAGTCGACAGACACACACAGGATTGGCTTCGCGCGACCTGCGTACATCTTCATCACGACCGCCTTAGAACAGGCAGTCGACAGACACACACCGATTCAGGAGGCTGTATATCGATCTTGACTACCTGGTAACGCTGGAATTCACGATGGGCTGGCCGTGGAAAGTGTCTTGTGTCACTGTCATGCTTGCGTCTTCCTGGAGTCTTCATAGCTGAGATCATGAGGGCGACGCCACGCCGTGGAGATGCTCGCCATGTAGATGTACGACGCAGCACCATTCCATGGACTTGAGAGTGTTGGAGTGAAAAGGCCTGGACGGGTTGTATCTTGTCAGCCTCGTTCACAGGTTTTGTCAGAGTTTGGTATTGTGAGAGCTTGGTGGGGTATCGGGTATTCTGAACTGACTATGGTGGGCACCTCGGTTCTGTTGCTGTGGCCCCAAGGCGAATCAGTGCCGTCCATCAAATCCTTTTCACATCTAATCTCTGTACCATCCAGTACCAATGACAATACGAAGAGAATATTCTGGATCGTGCTTTCCATCATATCCTGTTCACGTTCGAAGGTATCTCCCATCATTCGTTCATTTCCAGTAATCTGACCACACCACTCTCATCGCCACATCCGCTCTCTCCACATTCCATCGTTGGTAGCGTTCTATAGCTACAAGTTCTACCTATCACCACCCACATCACACCTGTCGCTCTCTGTAGCTGCCCCCTACTCGAAAGCAATGCCGCCGCCCTTCGCGAGGAAGTGTCAGCGTATTCGCGACCAGGTTCGTCCTGAACTCGACATCACCGACGAGGCAACACGCTTGCTCAAGCGTCAGCTTACGATTCAATTCGGCGTCGCATTCGTGGCGTCCGAGGATATTGACATGGTCGTGGAGGCCTTTCTCGTCAGCCGCGCCGTGCGTTATCTCGATATTCTCAACGGTAACAACGTTAAGATGTTGGCTGAGAATTGACTAAACGAGATTGCAGCCGAAGCTAATCAGGTATGCAACTACGCTCCCCCATTGGAAGAATGATAGCCGCTGACCAGCTTTCGCCAGGGCCTCGTTCAAGTCGCGGATGGTTTTCCCGCTGCAATATTGGGCCAGCCAAACGATGCGTTGCCACAACTCGACGTGAATGGCTCATTTGTCATTCGCGTGCAGCTTTTCTACTGCGACATCTTCTTGGCCATCGCTGTCGAAGAACCTGCCCTGCCACGTGGGGATGATCGAGTGTTGGTTCGGTGGGCAGACACACACGTACCGCTAAGTGTTATTCCTGCTGAGGCAATTAGACAGTGCCCGCGACGAGTGGCGCGTCCAGAGGAGGAGATCTTCTGCGATCTGCGTGTCTTCGACCCTGCCGAAGGCCCGGACGATGCGATAGGGGCCGGTGACTATCTCGTGGAGAGCGTACTGGAAATTGTGGATGTCGAGGGAATTACAGTCGCATTGATTCGCTAGGCCCCCACTCTTGAGCCCCGAAACAACATCTACGACATCATGCTGGGCATGTAATACAGCTACGGCGAACTCGGTCTCCGACAATGCCTCATTTTCCATGCTGACTGTGAGCCTTAATGACAGCAATCCGAGCAAGTTGGGGGTGGACCAAATCGCGTGATACCGCGTGCGGCTGTCTAGCTCTCCTCCCACTCCAGTCCCTTGACATGCTATGTGCGCTCGCAGAACTGCGTTAAGATCTATTGCAGAGCCGTAGTGATCCATTCCGTGGACCACTTGGAGTGGCCTCTTTTTCCAGACTGAGTTAGAGCTAGTTGGGGGTGGACCAAATCGCATAATACCGCGTGCTGATACCGCTGCTGCCTAGCTCTCCTCACAGTCCAGTTCTTTAACATGCTCACTGCGCTTTCAGAACTGCGTTTAGATCTATAGCAGAGCCGTAGTGATCCATTCCGTGGACCACATGGAGGGGTCCCATTTGCTTTGATCTGTCATGGAGGGATTTCCCTGTGAAAATTGATTGTTGAGGCAGTTCAAAATGGGTACGCACTGGAAGCCTTGATATTGCGGATGTGCTAGGGCTGGGGCACTTCCGATACCTACACGCAGACAGTCCCCTAATGCCGCTATACGTTTGGTGGTGCGCTTGTACTTCTGTCGTATTTTTGTATTTCCCTCTACCCGTGTTTGTGCTTGGTTGGCACCACCGCGAGTTCCAGAGTGAGTGGCACGGTGGCACCGCGTGCTCGTGTGTAGGCACCGCACGTTCGTGCTTCGTTGGTACCGCGTGTTCGTGTCTCTGCGCGTGTTCGTGACTTTGTGCGTGTTCGTGCACCGCGTGTTCATAGATTTTCATCATGAAGTGGAGGGAAATACAAAGGTACAGTGAAACTGACAATCCTACAGACCCAAGTCGAAAACTGCAGGGTGAGTAGGTGTTTGAGTGGGTGTAGGTATCGAACTACCCTACACATCACACGAGTGCCAGCTCATAAATCACTACGGAGCATTTTCAATCACGTTCCCGTAAATATAACCCCTCACAGGATTTCATTCGCACAGGATTCCCGAGAAAGCCGCTTGCGATGGGAAATGACGGTAGAATAGACGGTGTGCGGAGGCGGCATCCACGGCAAGACTATTGCTCGGAGGAGCACGATTCGTTGGCAGTGTAGCAGCTACGGAAGATAAGCTACTTCTTCCGGTGGCTCCATCGTTGGCGCCCAGCGTATGAGGGCCACGCCAACGTCTCTTACCACGACGACTTCAAGGATTCTCTCCACCGGTAGTACGCAGCGTCATCCTCACTGCCAGGAGGGCGAAATACGCGTAGATCACAGATGAGCTCTTCGTCTGGCCGTGCGAGTCGACACTTGCAGGATTGGTTTCCCTCGGGTGGCACTGCATGGAGAGGGACATATGTGTCCGCCCAACGGACCACAGCCTTATCTTCCCCGCGCACACGACGGACGCCCATGACGGCTTCTGCCGTAAACACATCACACTCCGCAAGCGACAAACAGACAACAAACCCACGTGCCGTCATGGATCGTGCGTTCTGAATGGGTTTCTCGCACTCGACGGGTTTCACGGACAGAAAGGATCGCACGCGCTGAGCCGGTTGAACCTGTAGCTTGTTGGCGGGATTCTAAAGGACCGGTATGAGTACAATTGATAACCCTGGCGTTAGAGAAGCTGTGAATCTTGCTTTACGCGCAACATCTCGCTGTTTGAGCCATGCCTTGGCCAACTTCTCGACAGTTTTAATGTTGACCTTGGTTTCGCGCTGAATCGGACCACACACAAGAAACGCTTCGACATCCTCGTCGACACGATCAGACGCCACGAAGTCCTCCCCGTAACGAAGGTGAATCCGGCGCTTCAGTAGACGAGTAGCGTGGGCAGAGAACTTCAGCCTGGGACGAACACGATCATGGATTGTGTGGCACTTCGTCACGAAGGGAGGTGGTGACATCGTGGAAATGCAAGAATGGCCAGCCGATAGGATGCCGCAAGTGCTGCGCAAGAGCGATCAAATAGAGCACGACCTCGCGGAACCAATGGGGCTTTCACTTTGATTGAGTGACGCTGGTCCAAGAACTCTCAGAACAGAGTGATGTTCGCATGCAGGGATCGGAACCAACGTGAAAGATGTTGATGGGAAGTTTGCATTGGAAGTTTCTTGAGAGATGCCGATGGGACCTAGCACGACAAGCAAATGCATGAAGAATTGGCACTTGTACAGCCCAGTCGATACCACGAGGCATAGCGACTCATTTCGAATCGTGCCATCTACCCCACACCTCCGTATTCCTCAAATCGTCTCCAACAAGTCTGGCAATGCTGACTACTTGCTAATGTACTCCACACCACCCAAGATCTCCGTAATGGAAGTGTGATGAGAAGAGTTCCTATTGCATCCAAAATCACGGCCATCTTCATCTGGGCTAGCTTCAGAACAGTCAGCCCGCAGATGCACGTGACACTGGATGCGTTTGGGTTCGATATCAGTCGCCTTCTTGCAAATACCATCAGCGCAGGATCACACAGGCTCATCGACATCGGTCACCTTCCAGCGGAATCCTAAGGACAGGATCGCACAGGTTCGCCGACGTCACCTTCATGCAGATACCTCCAACACTGGTTCGCACAGGTTTCACCGACCTCGTCACCCAGATCGTTCACGCAGATCGGACACAGTGATCCGCCACGTCTGTCTTCTACCCACAGCCACTTCAGTGCAGGAACACTTGCACCCCGGTCGCGGCCGATAGTCACCATTGAGCAGATATCTTGAGCACAGGATCGTGCCCGCCATTCCGAATTCGCACTCGGTGGCAAACGGCCGATGATACACTTGGATGACCACGTAGTGCAGACATGGCCGCGACGCGTAATCAAAGCACTGCCATTAGGCAGCAAACCACCGAGTCAGCAATCAGAAAAAACACATAAATATTGAGAAAGAATCCGTTCATTTCCGTTTCGAAGCATTCCCACTTCAAGTTGATCTTCCCTACAAGTAGATTAACTGGCCTTGTTGAATTTGAACCCGGTATCTTGTGACGGTCGAACTGGACACCTCGAAGCATCTCTCGAACGAACGTTTGCACACTGAGCCCACGAATGGTACAAAGTACCTGAATCGCTTCCTGACACCAGTCGGACGCACGCGTAGAGCCTCGTAGAGAATCGAGAGCGCTGTATGGATACTTGTCTTCTTGTGGAATCCCACAAGCAAGACACGGTTTCGCACGAAAGTTTCCAGTGCCGCTGCTATCTTCTTGCGTGTCTGGACTTGTTCTCTCCGAAGAAAAACAAGGACGGTATTCCTTCTCTGGATAAAATGCCAGACACCCTTCGCTACTGCAACAACCCAAAATAGGGTGGTTACACAGGTCCCAATACTAGGACTAATGTGGGCTATCCCCACTGTTCTTCTCCTACTTGTTTATTGTTATGTCTCTCAATGTGAATGCACCTACTTCAGTACTACCCAGTTAGACTGCTCAACCTGGCGCCGCAACTCTGCCAGTCAGACTATTCACCCCGTCTGGTCAGAGCGCTCGATATGAGTCTTTCTCTTCGTTCTTGCAGGAAATTGGAGCCACTCTACCACAAGGAAGCCTAATGACTCGACTGGACTAGACAAGATGCCACTGGATTCGCCGACATTGC
>JAADXI010000984.1:0-12539 GCA_023337615.1 Pythium brachiatum | reverse complement strand
CTGTGCCTATGCCACCGACATGCTGCAGACGCTGACGGGACCACGGGGTGTTTATCCAAGTATTGTGGTGCTCGTTGTCGAGGATCAAGGATCGTGGTTCGTGTTAGCAGCTGGGCATGGCGGTGGGATTCTGGCGAGTTTGGTGTTGTGGCTGGATTTGTGTAGTGGCAGCATTTAGAGCTAAAGTAATAGATGTCACGTGAAAACAAGTTCATCCGGACGTATGCGACTACAGTACATTACACCATTCATCTCGACTAGAATCAGCGTCCTCACGCTCGGCATTCAGCTCAACCAGCGAGCAGGTCGTATAGTAGTATCGGGACAGACGTTCACGAGAGGCGGAGAAGGCGTAAGCGCAACCTGGCTCTCACGTCGCTGGAGCGTGCAGCGGGTCCTCTGGAAAACAGAACGCACAGCAGACCAGAGGCGGGAGGTGACGCTAATGGAGGAGAGCGCCTATCCAAATCCTTTTCATTGAAATGATGGGCGGTATGACTATGTAAGCTGAACCACACCCAGGCCATCGCGTTGGAAACTTCGTCTAGTCTCCGAAGATTCGTTCGTTCGATCTACTAACTTACGTCCGCTCACTTCGCCCACCGCTATCGGCCAGATTGCTGTGGAGCGTGGTGGTCGAACTTGCGGTCAACACTAACGGCGTGGATGTCTCTGTGGTCGATGATCGCCACGACCTCAACCACCAGGTAGTTGCATGCCTCCAAGCACTTCGCAAAAACACTGGCGGTGCCCTTAGGGTCGGTCAGGTAGTATTTGATGCTAAGAACAACGGCCAACGTAAGCCACAGGCAACAGTGACTGAAGCAGTTGACTCAATACGACGGATACCGACGACGACAAGGCTTGCCATCGTCGCCCTCGATCTGAGGTAGGCGACGTAACCAAAGAAGCCGAAAAAGTACTTGTGATACTCCCTCGTTCATACGTCACTACGTCACTACGTCTAGGATGCTCCATTCTGATCTCGAGCGGATTCGCTCCAGGCAATCCACAAGCGCTGCAGTCGTCCATAGCCAATGAGAATTAGCTGCTAGCGGAGACCACAGCAACTCTGCAGAACACCGTACCTGCAGAATTCCTGGGGTCTTTTCACCAGAACAGCGTGCTGGCGTAGTGTGGAAGGTACGCAATTGTGGATCTGAGAATGGCGACTCAACGACAACGCTGAGGGACGAGACACTGGAATCATCGTGGTGTGTAGCTGGTGGGGAGCAGGCGGCGCATGGCACGTGAGGAGACGCAGGTGGCGTGGCGTGGTGGTGAACCCACGTCCTCGACTGAGGGATTTCACATGAGTTCACTCTTTTGAGCTGATTTACCACTAGCAGGTGATGCCAAACCAAGTAATTACGGAACAAGGTGCAGTTTTCGAATCAACTTAACGTCAGTGCTGTCTGCTGCCGCTCCTGCTTTTCGCTCGATGTTAGAGCACCCAGACGCAGTGTGACTTCAAGCAATCCACATACAGATTGAACACAGCGTTCATGACGGAGCATCGTGCTTGAGCCATTTACATATCCGTTGTGTGAGCCATCCGCAACAATTGCGGGTGGATACAATTATTGCGTCCTCATCGTCGATCGTATCACCCTGTTTTGTCCCATTGGATATATCTCACCTTGTAGTGGTAAATCAAGTGAGTTAACCCACGCCGCCCTCACATGACCAGCTCCATTTCAAAACTCGCGATGCTTCGCGCGACACCCCGCCGACTGCGTCTCCTCACGCGCCATGCGTTGCGCCAACCGCCAGCGCCACCAGCTCACCACCAGCTACCCACCGTGGTGATCGCTGTGCCTCGCTCTTCCTGCCCGCCGCTGAGTCGCCTTTCTCAGCCGCCGCACTGGCGCGCCTTCCATTCCACGCGAGCGCGCTTTTCAGACAAGACGACCTCAGGATCGGAGAAGGTTGAATGGAAGCCACACCAAGACGAACATATGCAGTTTTTGCTTGGCACTGACTGATCTGTGACTGTCTTGCTGGATGGATGCAGCACGGACGGGATTTCCGCCGCGACTGGGGCGCTATCTCGTATGAACCAATTGACGACTTGGATGGCGTAAAAACCTTCATTGCGCTCTGCGTGTTGGGGTACTTTGCCTACCTCGAGATCCCCAAACACTTGCCAGTGTACGTCCCTGCTTGCAATCGACAAAGCCATCATCAAGTACATGGCTTAACGCACTGGTTGCCTGCCATACAGCCGCACAAACCCCAACTATCTCCTGAAGGAATCGCTTGAGATCATCAACCAACACCCCGAGGTGACCGATCGTCTCGGCACGCCGATCACTGGCCAGGGAGAGCGCGTGCGCTTCTGGCACCAAGTCGAGTTTGTCAAGATCAAGGGTGCGGAGGGCAGGCCATCTCGTCTTCGGTACGTCCTGTTGCGGTACATGTTTCACTCGAGCATAGCTCTGTCACTCACGTACTGTACGTGGATGTGTGTTGTGTGTTGCTGGTAGCATCAGGTACTACTTGACCGGCCCCAACGGCACCGCGAGTGTGTTTGCGGAGGTGATTGAAGGCACCAAGAAGGGCGAGTACAACTATCTGGTCGTACAGTTTGACGACACGAAGGAGGTCGTGCCGGTTATCGACCACCGAGACATCCACGCTATTGGTAGTGACCACAAGACCGACCACGAAGCTCCTCCGCCCAAGGTGTCGAAGGTGCTGAGCGATGCTGGTGGGCGGAGTGAGCGGATTTAAATAGTGGATCTATACTACTA
The DNA here is from genome assembly GCA_023337615.1 of Pythium brachiatum. Lineage (NCBI taxonomy): Eukaryota > Oomycota > Peronosporomycetes > Pythiales > Pythiaceae > Pythium > Pythium brachiatum. The sequence goes on along the minus strand of JAADXI010000984.1, from coordinate 9,786 downwards.
CGTATACAATCTGCATCGTTTGCAACTTCAAGCACAACGTGTCTGTGTTGATGCTACTAGTACCGTATACTACTGTCCACTGTGCGTCGCGTGGAGGCTGATACTCCACGGTTGTCTGGTGTCTGACACTGCCTGTTTGCGGTCGCCCTCGCCGGCTTCGTGGATACGGAAGTGCCATCAGGTCAATCAGCCAATATCGTACCGGTACGCAGAATACGCCAGGTTTGAGTCAGGATACGGCTCGAAAGTTGCCGAGCAAGGAGCTCCAAGCGATGCCGTCCACTTCGGACAGACCAAAGACATCCCTATTTCAACGATGGTACTGCTTGATTCGCTTTGTCAACTGCGCGCACTTCGCCCACCAGCATTGACCAGATCGCTCAGCACCTTCGACACCTTGGGCGGAGCTTCGTGGGCACTCTTTGACACCCTGGGTGGAGTATCATGGTCGGTCTTGTGGCCGATGTCTCGGTGGTCGATGATCGGCACGACCTGCTTCGTGTCGTCAAACTGCACCACCAGATAGTTGTATTCGCCCTCCGCGGTGCCTTCAAGCACTTCTGCAAACACAGTCGCGGTGCCATTTGGGCCCGTCAGATAGTACTTGATGCTACCGGTAACAACGGCCAACGTGAGCTCCACAGCAACAACAAGTGAAGCAGTTGACTCAACACGACGTACCGAAGACGAGAAGGCTGGTCGTCCACACCCTTGATCTTCACAGACTCGACTGGATGCCATGAGAACACGCGCTCTCCCTGGCCAGTGATCGGCGTGCCGAGACGACTGGCCACCTCGGGGTGTTTGTTGATGATCTCGAGCGACTCCTTCAGGAGATAGTTGGGGTTGGTGCGTCTGTATGGAAGACGACAAGATGCATGAGAAGCTGCACACCATCGAATCGAGGCTTCTGATGACGGGACGGACGTACACTGGGAGGAGTTTGGGAATCTCGACGGAGGCCAAGTACCCAAGGACAGCGACAAGCGTGATGGGGAGCAGGTACTTCTCATACTCCCACTGGTCGACTCGTTCATACGTCGCCATGCGACCGTCGTCCAGGATATTCCACTCTGGACGCATGCGTTTGCCGAAGAAATCGTTGTAGGCAATCCACAACCGCTGGAACCATCCACAGAACAGGAGAGTGAGCCGTCAGTGGTGGCTCCCACCGCACACAGCCTTCTGTAAGTACAAGAGTACCTTGAGAGCTCCTGGGGGCTTCTCATCTGAACAGCGCGCTGGTGTGGTGTGGAACGCGCGCCACTGTGGCGCCTGAGAAAGACGACTCCGCGACGCCCCCAAAGGGCAAGGGGGTGACCATCTCACTGCGGTAGTGCGTAGCTGCTGGTGGGCTGCCGGTAGCGGCGCTGGTGGCTGGCGTAGTGCGTGGCGCGTGAGCAGACGCAGGTGGCGTGGTGTGGTGCGTAGCATCGCGATCGATCGGAAATGAGCTGCTCATTTCCAGCAGCTCATTTCCAGCAGCCTGTTCCCATGCGGAGGAAGCGAACGTGGGTTAACTCAGCTTTCCACTGGTTTGCCAGTGCACGGTGGGCCAAATGGAGAATCCCAAGAGGTGACATGGTCGATCTGAATACATGATCACCACCAATCAGTGTGATGAAGTCAAAGCCGACAAGGACGTAACCAGTGCACCACGATGCTGACTATAGTAGGGCTGAAAGAAGCGTGTCTTCCACACTGCTGTACTATTATAGCAGCCTTGGAGACACAACGTACGATAGACCAGAGCCGGGAGCAGACGATGATGGAGGAGAGCGTTGTATTCGTTTGCTTGTCTGTTCATCGTACTTGTATCAGGGGCGATGGATGGATCGGCGTCGTTTCTACTGGAGACTACTAGCCGCTTAGTTGTTGCCCAGCAGCTGGCGCAGCGCGTCCTGTTCCTCCTTCGAGTCGGCGGCCAGGATCTGTCGGTTGTCGATGAGCTTCACGACCTCACCGGTCTTGGTGAACTGCACGATCAGGTACACGTACTCGCCCTTCTTCATGTCGTCGTTCACCTCCGCGAACACGTACGCGTGGCCGGCAGGGCCCTTCACGTTGTACTTGACACTAGTCACCAGTCAGTCAGTCCACCAAGCCACAAGCCACGCCTAATACAAAGCCTTGTCGTGCTCACCGGAGACGCGGCTTGCCGTCCTTGTCCTTGAGGTTGACGTGCTCCACGCGGTTTCGTCGGCCTTCGCGGTGGCCGCCGTGGTCGTGGCCGTAGCCGTGGAGCGGCATGCCCAGACGAGAAGTCACGTCCGTGTTCTCCGACACAATGTCCAGCGACTCGCCAAACAGGCCGTTCGGGCTCATGCGGCTGCATCCATCCATCAATCAGTCAGTCCATCAGTCCATTGATTCTACCAGTCCTATAGAACTGTAGAGAGACGCACTTGGGCATGAGCTCGCGGATGAGGAAGTAGCAGCCCGCGACGCCGACGCCCAGAAAACCGAGCCACAGACCGCCCGTCGCCGTCGCCGTCACTTTCTCGTAAGGCGTCAGCACCAGCGCGTCCTGCGTCGTCCCGGCATTCGCGCCTTCGCTAGCAGGAGGCTACACACACAACAGCAATACAATACATCAGAGGAATGGAAAAGATCCGCTGGCATGATGAGCTCTCTGACCTTTTCAGCGGAAAGGCGCACGCGCGAAGTGGTGATCGCGCGGCAGTTGGTAGGGCGGCGAGCCGCAGCGACAGTGAGCTGCGAGGCCGTGGCCACGCGCTGCGTGCGCTGCGTCTGGCGCGCAATGGCGCGGAGCGTGGTAGCGCGGGTCAACATATTCGTGTGATTCTGTGGAGCTGCTGATTGATCACCACTCGAAATGGGCGTTCGGGAAGATAGAACCGCGCGTATCGGATACGAACTGATGGGCTTGGTGAGTTTCTAACATACAGGACGAGGCTCGCTAAGGCTAATTAGTATTTGGGCCACCGATTGGCCGGGTGCCTCTCGAATTGGCCACCGATTGCCACTTTGAAGTTGCTGATGGATCTTAAAGCACGCGAAGGAGATCTGCAGGCTGATGAGCAAGCTCTGCAGCTCTCTAACTGAGGCTGCATGTGCATGCAACACGAACTGCATGCGCTTGTTGGTGAGCGTCGTTGAAGCACCCACGGAAGTGCTGCGAGAGGTTCATCGTACCGTACAGTGCAGTACTCTATGTGCCCCAAAATTTCCTCGAGATCCCTCTGCCCATAGACGCCTAACACCACCAGCGACCAGCAAGTTGCTGGCAGCAACCAACCGCCGACCAGCTTGCCCGTTAATGTGCTGGTCGGATTTGCAAGTGGTAGTGCCACGTCATGACAAAGCTTCACTGAAATTTTCACGGCAATTTTCAAATAACGTTAGCTCCTGCCAGACTGGAGGGCAATCAGCAGGACGTCACCAGCATCATACCGGTAAAGCGTCCCCCTGTCCTACCCTGGGGACCAAGCACCGGTACAGCATGCGGCGGGAGCACGGCAATGCACACAGCAAGATCCCCTTCCCTGCCAATCCTCCAAGCACCAAACTTTGCATATCGGTGGAGCTGTCCATCCTCCCGACACTTTCCATGAAGAGCTCCGGTCGAAAATTTGCATTCGGATACAGACTCAGAATTACAACCAATCAACAGCGAGTAAACTAAATCCCGTTGGTGGTACTAGCAAGTTACGAACACTTTACCGATATCGGGTTGCAAATCAGATCTTCAAGTGAGACCAAACACGCGTAAACCCACGCGACGAGGTCGCGATGGACTACGCCCGCGTGCATCTTTCCTTCTCTCCACCGTTTCCATGAAAGGCGCCACCGCCGCTGCACTGCTGATATCGTCACGCGCACGCCCGCAGCTTCCTTCACCTGCCCGTGGTCTTCTCATTCTCCAATTCGCTCTGTAGCGCACACACCAAGCGACTCAAGACTCGAACCGTCCCAACCACCATGGCTCAAGAACTGCGCTTCCCGGACGGCTTCATCTGGGGCACGGCCACGGCCTCGTACCAAATCGAAGGCGCCACCAACGAAGGCGGCCGCGGCGACTGCATCTGGGACGCGTTCTCGCGTACGCCGGGCAAGGTCCACAACATGGACACGGGCGCCGTGGCGGTGGACCACTACCACCGCTACAAGGAGGACGTGCAGCTCATGAAGAACATGGGACTCAAGTTCTACCGCCTCTCGATCGCCTGGCCGCGTATCATCCCGGCGGGCGTCGGTGAAGTCAACGAAGAGGGCGTGCAGTTCTACAACAACCTCATTAACGAGCTCAAGGCCAACGGCATTGAGCCACTTGTGACGCTGTACCACTGGGACCTGCCGCTGGCGCTGCAGACCGAGTACGACGGCTGGCTCGGTGGCGAGTTCATCCAGGACGCGTTCGAGAAGTACGCGCGCGTGTGCTTTGAGCGCTTCGGCGACCGTGTGAAGCACTGGCTCACACTCAACGAGCCGTGGTGCTCGGCGCTGCTGGGCTACGGCGCCGGTGTCCACGCGCCTGGCCGCACGATCAACCGCCACGTGGAGCCGTACGTGGCTGCGCACAACCTACTGCTGGCCCACGCCAAGGCTGTGGCGCTGTACCGCAAGGAGTTCAAGCCAACGCAGGGCGGCCGCATCGGCATCACGCTCAACTGCGACTGGCGCGAGCCCAAGCCGACGGACGATGCGCAGGAGTACCAGCGCAACCAGGAGGCTGCGGAGCGCTCGCTGCTGTTCTTCCTGGGCTGGTACGCCGACCCAGTGTACTTCGGTGACTACCCGGAGGTGATGAAGGAGCGCGTGGGGAACCGCCTGCCCAAGTTCACGGACGATGAGAAGAAGCTGCTCAAGGGCAGCAGCGACTTCTTTGGTCTGAACCACTACGGCACGGGCTACGCGGAGCCGTCGAAGGAGTACCTCAGTGGTGAGCCACCCAAGGACAAGGGCAGCCTCGAAAACGACGAAGGCGTCACGCTCACCTCGGACGATGCCTGGCCGCGCACGGATATGGGCTGGAACATGGTGCCATGGGGCTTTGAGAAGCTGCTGCTGTGGATCCAGCGCCGCTACAACCCCGCGAACGGCATCCTCGTGACGGAGAACGGCACGGCGTGGCCAGACAAGACCAAGGAAGACGCCCAGCACGACGACTTCCGCGTCGACTTCTTCAAGGGCTACATCTCGCACATGCACAAGGCCATCCAGCAGGGTGCGGACGTGCGCGGGTACTTTGCCTGGTCGTTCGTGGACAACTACGAGTGGGCCGAGGGCTACAACAAGCGCTTCGGCTTGCACTGGGTCAACTACGAGACCCAGGAGCGCGTGCCCAAGAAGTCGGCGCTCTGGTTCGGCGACGTCATCCGCACTAACAGCGTCACCGCCTAACCTGCCTGCCTCACTCTCTGTCAACCCACCACCAGTGGCCGCCTTTCTCGGAGTGTAGCCATGTGATGAGATGTACCCCCCTGGGGTGCAAATCTTTTTATGGACAAATATAGTGCGAGTTGCCTTTAGCTTTTGCTCCTTTGTTGGTGGAAGGGTCTTATCCATCGTGACCGACATGAAGCTCTTCTTCTCAGCAGCTACAGGAAGTATTTCCACGCACGAGACGCCCAGAGGCTCAAGCCACCGTCGGGCTTTCTCCCACCCAGACTCCCGTCGCTAGTTCCTTCCCTCTGTTGAGAATGGCGGACAAGCCTTCGCGCGATGGCGGCTTCAGCGATCCGTCGTTTGTGTCGGTGGGCGACCCATACGCACCCAACAAGGACAAGCCGCGCGGCTTGGGCGGCGAGCAGAAGCCGTTCCTGACTTGTCCGCCTAAAAAGGGCCAAATGGGTGCCACGTTCGGCCCAGGCTTCCGCAAGTTTGACGGTCTCCAGGGCGAATACGCCGAGCCGTACAAGGTCGAGAGCAAGCGCCGGTTGGACAACACGCAGAAGTTCCAGCGACCCAACGGCTTCTCGTTCTCGTCACCCACCAAAGCCCAGTACGTTCAGGCTCGAGCATGCTGTACTTTCTCGTTTGCTGAGTGTGACTGTATTATAAAACAGCACGGGCTCGGGCGATTACTTTGGCGCGTTTAACAAGTTTGAACAGGACGAAGAGGAGCTCAAGCGGCTCCAGGAGGAAAACGACAAGCCACGGCCCAACCCGAAGGAGAAGGAGTTCGCCAAGAAGAACGTGCTGGCTAACCCAGGCAAGCGTGGCACGTTCGGCTACGCTGGCACGCTGATCGGCGGCCAGATCCCAGCCATGGCCGCCGAGTTTGAGTCGGATCGGCGCGCTGCCAAGGAGGATCTGGCTGCCCACAGGCAGAAGATGGGCGACCGCAAGGCGTTCAAGTCCACCGCCACTGGCGTGGACTTTTTCGACGAGCAGGAACACGTGGCCGCGTCGCGCGTCCTCACGTGGGACGAAACCTGTGTGATCAAGCCGCAGGATCCGCTCGAGCTGATGAATCCGAAGGAGCGCGCGGCCGCGAAAGCCGCCGAGTACAAGGCCTGGAAGCCCAACAACCCGATCAAGTCGGGCGAGCAAGGGTGGGTCTCACTTAACTGCTACTGCTATCGTGTGGAGAGAGGACTGACTGACTTATTATTTGTGGTGTAGTGTGTTTGAGAAATACCCGGAGGCGCAGCCGGAGCCGTACGATGAGAAGGTGGTGAACCGCGCGCTGATGCCGGCGCGAAGAAACCCGGTGAAGGTGGCGATGGAGGGGCTGCCCGACTCGCTCAAGGAGCGCAAGGCCTTCCGTCCGAGCAGCTTCCCCAAGACCAAGCTCACCAGGGGCACGTGTCTCGTCGGCATCAACAAGCACAACGTATAAGCTGACCGGCAGAAATTAATACAAGTCTTCTTCTTCTTCTTTTGAACGTTTCTGATTAATTCTTGGCGGCCGTGGCGACAGCACACAGACGCGCGACGAGCCCGTGCAGTTGCAGCAGCGACGACACGCCGTCAGCAATGCACATGTGCGTGGTGCCGATGTGCTTGATGAACTCGAGCTTGAGCTTCTCGTCCATGGGGAAGGCCTTGCACACGCGGAACACCGTGCCGATGATGTCCTGCGTGGAGTAGCCCGTCTTCCAGAGCGCGATCAGCTCCTTCTCGCCGCTGTCAATGTTACCAGCCACGCAGTGCGTGAGGATCGAGCGGATCGCCGTCGGGTGCGGCTGGTCGCACACCTTGAACACGTTGGTTTCATTAATAAACCCAAAGCCGCTGTACGTGGCCTGCAGATTGTTGAGCGCGTTTCGCATGTCGCCCTCGGCCGTGAAGATCAGTGCCGCTAGCCCGTCGTCCTTGTACCCGACCTGCTCGGCCTGGCACACCTGCAGCAGTCGCTCCAGCACCATCTCATCCTTGAGCCGCGTGAACCGCAAAATCGCACAGCGGCTCTGGATCGGCTCGATGATCTTGGTCGAGTTGTTACAGGCCAGCGCGAACCGCGTGGTCGACGAGAAGATCTCCATGGTGCGGCGCAGCGCCTGCTGTGCGGCCGCCGTCATGGAGTCGGCTTCGTCCAGGATCACGATCTTGTGGCGGCCAGGGGGCAGCGTCACTTTCTGCTGCGCGAACATCTTGATCTTGTTGCGCACCGTGTCGATGCCGCGGTCGTCCGACGCGTTGAGCTCCAGCACGGCCTGCTTCACGGCCGGGCCCAGCAGCTCGCGCGCCAGACACAGGATGCTCGTGGTCTTGCCCGTGCCCGGCGGGCCGGCGATGATCAGGTTGGTCATGTTGCCGTCGCGCGCCATCGCGCGCAGACAGTCGATGGTGTCGGCGTTGCCCACCACGTCCTGCAGCGAGTGCGGACGGTACTTCTCCACCCACGGCGCCTCGAATGTCTCCGCCATGGTCGCTCCTTTCTTGGTGGTATTGTATTGTGTGGGGAATTGGATGGGACGCGAAGAGCTACGAACGGAGGGAGTTCCCGCGCTTTTGACCGAAACACTATCAGCCAATCATATCACATGGTTGTAGTATTATTAGCCAATCCGAACGGGATATATCCGCGCCATTGTCAATGAGGTCGCGTGTAGGACTCGATGGAGGCGGCGTACGGCTCTAGGCGTGCGATAGGGAGATGCTGCGCGACGATCTTGAGTTCGTGGAGCTTGTGGGTGTCCATATCCAATACGAGTGTGAAGAATCCCTTGAGCACGCGCCGCTGCCGCGACTGGGGCGTCGGAAACGCCTCGAGTGTGCCTGGGACCCACTGCGCGTCCAGTGTGACCATGGCTCGCGTACGCTTCGCACCACTGTGGAGCATCACCGCATTGTAATACGCTGGCTTCTTGTGAGCTGGGTGCTGGTCGTCCAGTAGCGACAGCCACACATACCCTGGCTCAAGAGGGACTTCGACTTTCGCTGTCCGCAGGATCTCGTCCAGTGCCTTGACGGTGATGATGTCAAAGTGTTCGATGCCTGTGCGTGGTCGTGGCTCATTCTGGACTGGTGTGTTGCTTGGTTCGCTGCTTTCTCCGTCGGCAGATGCATCATCTTGAGACTGTGATGATGTTTGCTGCTCCACAACAAACTCGCCTGGAAGGCTGTGGGTCGCGATGAGCTCCCCACTCATGGAGCTGAATGAAAACTGCACCAGACAGCGCCTTGCAACGCGTTCAGTTACTACCGGAAGCTTGGCAATCGGCCGAATCGACTTGAAAAATGGATGAAATAGCTCTTGGATCGGGAGACACACGGTTGCTCGCTTGACCAGATAGTAATCCATCATCGAGTCGGCTCCACGTGGGACGTCAAGCTGCAAGGCCACGCTGCCATCGTGCGATATCAAGTCGTATCGACACAGCGCGCCATACTCATCCAGCACTCGTTTCTCAGCTGGCGGAACCGTCGCGCGCCACTCGCCATACTCCTTCAGATAGTAAAGTTGCCGCAACACGACCGAGTCGCTGTCTTCTGGCTCTCGCCCACTGCTGTAACTTCGGTTCTTCGTGATCTTGAGTGTGACGACGGTGTCAATCCTTCGATTAGTCTGCACGACGCTTGTGAGCATCGGGTTCTGGTCCGCCGCCGCCACAAACTGAAGCACGAAGCCGCGTTCGTTGCGTTTCGGCAGCGCCTCTGGACGCAACGTCACCACTCCACCGGGCACTTTGCCCCGCTCCTCCCATATCGACACGACACGAGGAGGCACACGAGGATCTCTCACACGCGACCGCGCGATCTGGTGCGCAGCCAGCTCTTGATAATACGACTGGAACTCGAGTTCCACGTGGTTCCGACACCACAATGCAAGGCCCAGTCGCGCTGTACCTGCACAGTAGCGCTTGAAAACACGCCGCACACACGCGCGAGTCGCCTTGTCCACCTGACTCAATTGCACAGCGTCCTTTCCATCCACTAGAGCCAGCAGACGCAGCGCCAGCGCGTCATTCCCCCACACAGCTCGCCACGCCATCTTCGCGTCTGGGTTGGTGTTCTTGCGACGTGTGAGATCATCCAGTATTGTACCTTGTTTTGTAACTCAGTTACTGTCTCACCTCATTTTGTTCATATACGAGAGTCTCACCTTGTTTTGCGAATGATGACAACAATCCGGATACAGTCCGCAGGCTATCCGGCTATACATCTCGTGCGTCTCGTCCACCTCCTGAGAGCCACTCGGAGCCAATCGATTGGGGAGCTCTTCGAACCGCTTTCAACCGCTTGCTTGGCCTCCCCGACCACCACGGCGGCTCAGTATTGTTGGAATTTATCGCCGTTTGCCAAGTCGCATCGCCGCTAGTTCAAGAACAAAAATGGCCTCGCTCGCTGCCTCCCGTCCTGTTGTGTCCGTCTTCT
>JAADXI010000983.1:0-12546 GCA_023337615.1 Pythium brachiatum | reverse complement strand
TTCTTCTTCTTGTTGAATAGCGAGCTGAGCTGAGCTTCGCATTGTTGCCGCCGGTACTTGCCATGTTCACGCTCGAACTGCACAGCCGAGATACGAGCGATAGCCGTTGGGTTTCGCGTCGGGCACAGGCGAGTTGTTGTGGTAGATGAGATCAAAGTCCCCGACGTGGCACTCGTTGCCCGTGCGTTTGTTCTCTATACCAACAACGTCCAGCGCATGCTGCACAACGTTCACCTTGAGGCTGTAGTCCGCGTCCGTGTCGCCTGTGAGCGACGGCGACGCGTTCACTTCGAGCAGCCACGGCTTGAGATCGCTGTCGATGAGCACGTCGTAGCCGTACAACTCGAAGCAGTGGCGGTCCTGGATGATCACCTGCTGCACGGCCAGCAGCGAGCGCGTGATGAGCTGCTGGATCTCAAAGAACAGTCGATCCACAGCGTCCACACCGTGCTTGCTGATGAGAAACTTCTTCAAATGCTGCAGCAACCACTTGCAGCCCAGTGAGCTGTCGAAGTCTCCCGCTGCCTTCTGCACTGAGGCGTTCGTGAGATGCATGTACAGATTATCAATGTCGTTCTTGTGGACAGAGTACCGCGAGTTCGAGAAGCGGCCGAAGCCGGAGCGATAGATCCAAAAGCACAGCGGTGAGAACGAACTAGCACATACAGCCGCAGGTCGAACTTCTTGCCGCCGATCGTGTACGGGCTCTCGATGTACTTCTGCACGATGTATGTGTTGGCCGTCTTGGCCTGCACGCCGCCCTCGCTCTCCCACGTGTGGTCGCGTTTCCACTCGTTGATCTCACTGAGCTTCTCAAACAGAAAGATTCCTTTACCCTGGGCCTTTCCGATGGGCTTCATGATCCAGCGGCCGCCGGGGTTGCGCTTGAACTCCGCCAGGAACATGCCATGCTCGGTGGGCAGCACGAAAGTGGACTCCCAGAACGCGTACTGCTCGCTCTTTGCACGCGACTCCGCATCTGCGCTGCGTGAAAGCTGCTTCTTTATGCGCTTGAGGTTCTTCACCAGCAGGTCCTTGTACGTGAGCTCGTAGTGGTTCTGGAAGTGGTTGATGCGCTGGTGGTCCTGCAGCGGCGTGAAAGCGTCCAGGTGCTCGCGCACCCAGCCCACATCTGCCCAGTGGATGTCCCAGTCGTACTCCCCGTCCGTCTCTAGCCAGTGGTCGCCGTGGTGCTACAGCACGTCCAGCACCGTGTTACGCAGCAACGTGCGGAACGGCAACACGCGCCGCCGCCGCTGCATGTTCTTCCGCATGCATGCTCTTCCATACCGTAACGACTCCGACCACTCCGATCGGCTCCGATCTGTAGCCATGTGTCACGTACAAGCCACCTCTGGCCCAAGTGACTGGTGGAGTAATCACTGATGATAGCGTCACTCTCTTTCATGACTCGCAGAGTCATGAGTGATCACTCCCAAACAGACAGAATGGCGGTGGATACACGTCCGCATCTCGCCAGAATCATGCGGAATGATGGTGATCCTATTTTGATTGAACAAAAAGCATTTGTGGCTGGCTTTTCAACCAGTGACATCAGTGGATGTGGTGATTACCCTTTTGAGCGAAGGCGAATCAGTCCAGCGTGCCAGAATAACGATTTCTGATTGGTAGATCCTTTTCCGTGTGACTCTCACCCACAAAACTGGACAGCGGGTCGTGCGCAGCGCACTGCACTGGGCAGTCAGCCCAGTCATTCAGTCATTCACACGATCTCCTGTTCAAGTGGCGCAGTCGTTTCGAGCAGCTCGGCTCGACTGTGCCAGCGCCGCCCGAGAGGTAAGCTCCGACGTCGCGTGATGGCGGTTCCTGATGGCGTTTGAGCTCTGTCTGGAGGCGGTGGGAAGAGAGCTATTAACCTTGGTGTCCCCTCGGGGTGTTAACCTTGGTGTGCTCTCCAACACTAGCGCTTAGACTCATAACAATTAATAAATGTATCTGAAGCGAGCCACCGCGTGTATTTCGATTACTTTCCTGCCTCTGCGGCTTCAACTTCGATGTAGGTGCGAGCAACCAGAGCCCGACGTGCCTTCTCGAATTGGACGATCAGCGTCTGGTTGATGTTGCTGCGCGGCTCCCATCCAGGCTCCCAGTCAACGAGGTACAGCGTGACGCCGTTTACGCGCCTGCGGTCCAGTATCTTCCTCACGCCGTGCACGCCGTCCTCCCCGAGGGACACGTCCCCAACCCACTCAAGACCGACGTCATCGACGAGCCACTCCCCGATGTCCGCCTTGAAAATGCGCGTGGTCTTGCCACGAGGAACGATGGTCGACGTGATGGAGCGAAGGACGACGTCGAGTGCGTCGGCAAGCAGATCACGAGACTCAACGGTGAGTATCATGGAGAGGCGAAGGTGTCTGATGGTCTCGTCAACGATGAAAAACTTGGTGTCCGCTGACTTGATGTTGCTCACAGTGTCAATGCACAACTTCTTGAACTTCTTGAGCGAACAGATCTCATTCTCAACAGTGCGCTGGATCTTCGGCTTGGGTGACATCTTACTGGCGAGGGCGGTGGCAACTTCTCGAATGAATCGAAAAGGAAGCGATCGATAATGGGGGCAATGCGATGGGATTTTTTCAGGGACGATGTATTGTTTGTTTGTTTGTTTTATTCAGTTGAACAAGAATGAAGCAAGGAATGCGAGCATCGGGTGAGGAAGTGCGCGGTTGACACGAGCGAGCGAGAATGGGTGTCCACACGAGCGAGATATCCTGGCGAGCGCTGCGGCTGTTAACTTTGGCGTTCCTTCGGGATGATAGCCTTGGTGTGCTGTGGTGTGTGCTGAGGTGATCGCATTCACAGTGGCTAGCTGCGTACGGCCGGGAGCAAGCTGGCGCGCTCAGCTGAAGGTGTCGGATTCTTTACCAGCCCGCTGCGCTCGCGCAGGTGGTGTGCGCTGATTTGCGCGTCCAGCTCCCCCATTCGATGCAGCTTCCGAAACGCTTTTATGGCGGTGCCTGTCGAGCGAGCAGAGATTCCGTGCTGAACGAAGAATGCCTCGACGGAGCTGGCAGCCTGTCGACCGCAGTCGAGTACGACGTCGCGGAATCCGTCGCTTGAGTCGTCAAGCTGATAGTCGCCAGCGAAGAGAAGCATGAAGCCGATGATGTTGCGCATGTCCGACTTCTTCTTGCTGTCGATCGCCGGCGATGAGTGAGCAGCGCAAGCAAACCACTCGTACCAAGAGTCAACCAGGTTGGTACTCGCAGACTTGCGTTGCTTCTTGACAGGCATGAGCTCACCACTGTCCTCCCGCAGATCACCGCTAGCCGCTTCACGCTTACGGGACGCTCCACCAAGCTCCGCCTCGACACTCTTGAGTCGCGCCGAGAGCTCCTTCGTCACGTCCAGTAGCTCTTCAATGAACGTCGCTTGGGCCTTCAGCAGCTCCATCTCCTGTGTGTCCAGCTTCGTCTCGGACGATGGACTTGTGTTGATTTCGTTTGCCAGGTGCACAGCCCAAGCCAGGAACTCTTCGTACGGGATCGCAAGACGCGCAAGAACATCCTCCACGCGTCGCACAAGTGGGCTTTCGGCGTGCAAGCGTTTGATCTCCGGGAAGGACTTGATCATGTGCGCACAGAGGATATCGGACACGGTGCCGTTGACGCTGTACTCCGTGTGTTGCAGACCAGAGCAGGATGCGAAGAGACCAGCTTTCACTGCGTCCAGCTTGATTCGAGTGAGCGTGTCGAAGCCACTGAAGTCGACCACAGGGACAGCAGCCTTTGCGTCCCAGCCGCTGAGGACCTTGGCAACCTTCTGGTCCTCTTGCGTGGTGTTGAAGATGTACTGGAAGGCCTTGTTTGTCGACGTCATGTTCCAGCCGCCGCGGTCTGCAATCCACTGCAGGGTCAGATCGGGACAGCCATTCGCGGCTTGAGCGCCTCCGCGTCGGAACGAGTGCGATGACAGCGACGACACCACGCCAGCAGGCTTCATGATCTTCGCGAGGACTCGGTTCACGTAGCCATGAATGCCGATCGTCTTCGCCGCTTTCTTTCCGACCTCTGCAGCGGTCATGGGGTCGTCCGTGGGTGACACCTGGAGCAGATCGAAGTCGACGGTGAGGCCAGCAAGCACGTCGGCGAGCGGAATCTGAGGTCCGAGTTCAGCGATGTCCGCGTGCGAGGGCGCAGGAAGATGGGGTAGCAGAGCTTGGGCGGGGGTCGTCTGCATCACGAGCGCCGCAGCCATTGCAGTCAACGGGCACGTCACTGCAGACACGTCCGGGAAGAGTGAGAGGCCGTTCTCCTGGGAAGTCTTGACGCGCACAAAGCGTAAGAACAGCACACGGCCACCAGTAGTCGACAGGTTCTGCTTCTGGAGCAAGGTCAAGTCCGACGCACGGCCGAAGACGTACCAGAGAAGGGAGAGAAGAGCTGTGTCCTGGTACTCGACTGCACTTGAAGCCGTAGAATACAGGTGCCGCATAAGCAAATACAGGTCTTCCTTCGTACATCCAGTAGCTTGCTTCACGATCTTCGCTGATGGCCTTGTCTTGCAGTAGCGCTCGAGTAGGTTGCCCTTCTTGATCAGTGCAGCGTCGACGTGCGCGCTTGCTTGAGGGAGCCGTTCAAGAAGCCACAGCTTCGCCTGGCGAAAGTACTGAATGACGGTGTTGTGCGCCAGCTTGGCTCCACCTTTGCCATCCTGGAAGGCGAGGTACACACCGAATCGATCCATGAGGCTGACGAGAATGCCCCCGCTCAGATCGGCATTGATCGCCGCCGTGACAGTGGCCATGCTGACCGACTGGTCATCTAGGAAGCGTGCGAAGACATTCTGCGCTGTAGTCTTAGCCTTCTTGGTGTTCGCAGGCTGAAGCTGCGCCAAGTTCATGGTTGAAACGGAAGTGAAACGGCTGAACGTGCTCGGAAGGTTGACGGTATTCAAGTGGGTATGCTATCAGCTACCGTTTTGTATGTGCATAGCCATATTTTGGCGCTGGTTCCGACAAAATATGTCGGAGTGGATGGGAGCTGGAGGGCCACAATTATCAGACCAGCTGATTGGCTGAAATTTCCAACGGACGCTGCCCGATTGGCTCTTGCGCGAATTATGTGATTTTCATTGGCTTAAATATTCCATACAAATATCTTGTGTTGTCAGAATCTTGACGATATTCATCCATATTGCAGTATTGTGGTCTCGCTGAATCATCCCACTTCAAATAGTGTGGCTACATAAAATGAGTGAACTCGCTTTGGTTTTAGGTGCACCACATTGTTTGAAGCATTTTCTTGATCCCTGCTTGATCCCCCTGGAAGGAACTTCTTCATCTCCAAAACTCGGCACACAATGCAGCTGAGCGATGCCGAGTGGCACACGCTGGGCAAGGTCCAGTACCAGAAATGGACGTTGTACGACATGGACTGGGCGGCGGGGCTGGGCGGCGACCTGCGCGACTTCCTCGTGAGCGCCGCGCCCTTCGGCGGGCCCGTGGCGCTGCTGCGCGACCCCAAGAAACTCGTGCGGCTGGACGGCGGCAAGCCGCTGGCGCGCGCCATCCTGGTGTTCAGCGCCAGCGGCCGCAAGATGGCCGAGATCCCGTTCGCCAAGTACGACGAGAAGGACAATGGCCGCGTGAACGCGCTCATCTACATGGGCTGGACGGACGAGCTCAAGCTGCTGTGCGTGTTTGAGAACGGCGCGTGCGTGACCTTCTCGCTCAGCGGTGACGTCGAGACGCGCTTCCCGATCCTATTGGCCAGCTCTACGGACAAGGTCGTGAGCTGCGAGGCCTGGGGTGGCGGCTTCGTGGCGCTCACGGAGAAGATGGCGCTCATCCAGGTGCTGGACGTGGACTCGGTGCGGCCCAAGGTGTCGCTGCTGCCCGACTGCGGGCTCTCGGAGAGCAACCCGCCCACGTGTATGGCCGTAATTGAGCCGCGTTTCCTGCGCTCCATCTACCCAGAAGTGTTGCTGGGCACGAGCAACCACTCGCTTGTGGTCGTGGGTCGTGAGAACGGCGCGACGGACATGGAGCTGCGCGAGAGCATCAAGGCGCCTATCTCTATGATCGCCGTGGCGCCCAACGGCATGTTCATGGCGGTGTTCACGCAAGACGGCATCCTCACGGTCATGAACACGATGCTGGACAAGAAGATTTTGTCGTTCGACACGCAGAGCAGCAGTCCGCAGGCTATGAAGTGGTGCGGCGAGGACAGCGTGCTGCTGCACTGGCGCAGCGAAGGGCTCATCATGGTCGGGCCCTACGGCTCGTGGCTGCGGTTCCCGTACAGTGAAGGGCTCGTGCTGGCGCAGGAGATGGACTGCTGCCGCGTGTACACGGCGTCGAGCCACGACGTGGTCATGCGCGTGCCCACGAGCGTCGAGAACATCAAGGGCGTGGGCTCCACGGCGCCCGCCGCCATGTTGTTCCAGGCCATGGACTCGTTCGACTCGGGCGACGCCAAGGCCGACGAACACATCCGCTTCATCCAGAGCCAGAACCAGTTGGAAGAGGCCATCAAAGACTGCATCGACGCTGCGGGTAGTGAGTTCGACTACGCCAACCAGACCGCGTTCCTGCGTGCGGCGTCGTACGGAAAATGCTTTGTGGACGGCGGTGCCGGCACAGCCGCTGCTGCTGAGACGGACCCAGAGGGCGAAGACGGCAGCGCGTCGACCGAGTTGGACGCAGAGCTTTTTGTGGAGATGAGTCGCAAGATCCGCGTGCTGAACGCGCTGCGCCAGGAGTCCGTCGGGCTGCCGCTGACGCTGGGCGAGTTCGACCGCCTGAGTCCAGAAGTTGTGATCAGCCGCCTCGTGGCGTTGCGCCACCACTTGCTGGCGCTAAAGATCTGCGAGTATTTGAAGGTGGCGACCGACCGCGTGCTGGTCCACTGGGCGTGTGAGAAGGTCAAGGCATCAACGGACATCCCCGATGAAGAGCTGGTCGCACTAGTGCGCAAAAAGCTCAAGCTCGCGACGCTCGTGTCGTACGCCGACATCGCCAACTGCGCGGAGCGTGTGAACCGCCGTCGTCTGGCGACCATGTTCTTGGATCTGGAGGAGAACGCCACGGACCAAGTGCCGCTGCTGCTGTCTATGGGCGAGTTCGAGCTGGCACTGCGCAAGTCGCTCGAGTCCAACAACACGGATCTGGTGTTCATGACGCTGTTCCATCTCGAGCGCACGCTGCCGTCCATGGACGAGTTCCGATACGTGCTCCAGCGAGACCCACTGTACGCTGAGGCCACGAACCTCATGCTCATGTATTACAAGTCGAGCAAGTCGTCGAAGCTGCGCGACTTCTGTGGTGACGTCGCAAGCGCTGAGAAGGCGGTGCTGCTGTCACTCAAGACGCCCGACGTGGAGGCCAAGATGGAAGCTCTGAAAGACGCCATGGCCAACTACAACTCGGCCAAGATGCCCGTGACGGCCAAGCTCGTGGAAGAGCAACTGGATCTCGTCCAGGAGCAGCACAAGCTGGAAGAGAAGCCCGAGAACATCAAGAAGCGCACGTTCGTGGGTCTGTCAGTCACCGACACGATGAAGTTGCTGATCAAGGACAGCAAGTACGAGCCCAAGCTGCTCCAAGTCGCGGCCGCGTTCTCCAAGAAGTTCAAGGTGCCCGAGAAGCGGTTCTACCGCGTCAAGATCAAGGCGCTGGCTGAGACGCAGCAGTGGGATGCGCTGCAGAAGTTTTCACAAGAGAAGAAGACGCCTCCGTGCGGCTTCAAGGCGTTTGCAGTCGCGTGTCTGGAGCACGGCGAGAAGGCGCAGGCCGAGGCGTACACGGCGCGGATCACGGCGGCCGAAGAGAAGTTTGAGACGCTGATCCACTTGGACATGTACTACGACGCGCTGCAGCTCGCGATCAAGCTCAAGGACCCCGAGAAGCTCACGAGCGTGCGCAATCTGTGCGGCGATGACGAGATCTGCCAACTGGCTGACAAGGCCGCCGTGGACCTGGGCTTCGTGTCGTAGGCGAGCGAGCGTTTTTCTGTGGACAGGAGCAGCTCACGCTCGAGTGCTCGGACCCGAGCAAAGTGTTTGATCCAATACAAGTGGTGTTCTTTTGTTGCTTGTTTGTATTTTGCTTTGTCGTCTAGGGCTCTCAACTGTAGCGCTGCTGTTCATTTCGAAATGTCGAAGATCTGATCGATGATGCGGTGCATGTTGATGCTCTCCAAGTGGCCGGCCTTTTGCTTCTTGAGCATGTGCAGGTACACGACGGCCGCGTGGAAGCAGTTCTCTTCGCACTAAATAATCACGCACAAGACATTCGGTTAGAGACAAGAAGCGCCTCAACATCAGACACCACGCAGCAGAACTCACCGGCACGATCTCCTTCACGACGGCCTTGGCCAGCACCTTGAAGTGCGGCGGGCGTTGCACAGTTTGCACAAAGTACAGACGACTGCGCATGCTCGTGGTGAACGGGCGACGCGGCGGCTTGCCCAGGAAGAACGACTTGGTAAACGGCCGGTCCTTCTCGTTCTCGGCGGGCAGCATGTTGTCCAAGATGCAGCACAGCACGTTCATGAGGATCTCAGCGTCCGACGGCAGCGAGTCCGTCCACTCCTTGCCCTTCCACGTCGCACCCGTGTTCCATCGGAAGCGGTCCAGGTTGCGGTCCTTCGAGAGCATGATCAGCCGCTCCAGCACGTACTGCTGGCGCTCGAGCGACGAGAACTCGGAGCTCACGGCCTCGCCCACGTTCAGGTACTTGTCGAAGGTCAGGTGCTCTTCGAACAGATACACTCGCCGCGTCTTGGACACAAACGCCGGGTGGCGCTTGAGCCCGTGGACCATCTCGACAAGCGACACGTTGGTCAGTTGCTGCGACTGTCCCGGCGGACAGAGCAGCGCCTGCGCCGGCACACGACGCAGCAGCACGTCAGCCATCACGCCGCACTCGTTCAGCTCCAGTGAGTTCTGTGCGAACGCCTCAACGAAGTCCTTCACGTGGCAGGCGAGCAGGCGGCGGATGTTGCGCACGTACAGGTGCATGAACATGGCCAAACCCATCTCTTCCAGCTGCGCCCACGCGACCTGCGGGTTGGACGACGTCGTGAGCGCGTCTTCTTCCTTGTCTTCACTGGCGTCGCGCAGGTACGGATCGAAGCCTGAGGCCTGGTACACGCGCGGCAGGATGGCACCGGTGCCGTAGATACCGTAGTTGTCGCCTGGGAACGCGCCACCAGCGCTGCTTCCACCAGCGGCTCCTGCTCCACCGAACGCGCCCGAGTGGAACGAGTCTTCCTGGCTCTCCTTCTCGCGCGCCGACTGGTGGAGACGGCGTAAGTACGCCTTGCCTTCCTCCACAGTGCGCACGGCCGGCGCGTCGAAGAACGAGCGGCTGCCGCTGAGCGAGGACGCGGATGACGCCGGCGTCTTGTGGGCGGGTGAGAGCGACGCAGGGCCACGCAGCGACTGAAGATTCACGACATCGTTCACTAGTGGAAGAATAACGTACCCAGATCAGTCCACTGACTAGGAAAGATAGTTCAGAGCGGGAGTGTACGGACGTACGCTGGGCACGGCGGTCGACCGGCGGTTCGCTTGCTGGCGCCTTCGCTGGTCCCGTCAGATACTAGAACAGAGAGAGAGAGAGAGAGAGGCGAAGCGCGTGAGTCTCCTGGCTGATACTAAGCGTGAGAGTACGGGGGATAGGCACGCACCTTGGTCTGAAACTGGTCCCAGAGCTCCGCCGCCTGCACTTGCGCGCACCGCAGCGCCACGAGCGCCGACAGCACGAGCACGCCATGCGCTAATCCACAACAAGTCATACAAACACCAAGTCAATCGGTCGCTGATCCAAACGCATTTGAGGAAGATCCACTGTGAACGCACCGGCCAGTCCAAGCAGACTCGTGAGGAGCGAGCTGCTCCACTCGCCGTTGAGCACGCGCCAGGGCGACGGCAGCGCGAGCCAGAGCACGAAGACGAGGAAGAAGGAGACGGCGCCCAGCGTGGAGTTGTACGTGATGCGCTCTTTGTCGCGCACGGCGCGCGCTTCCAGCGCCGACAGCGCGCTGTCATGACACGCCATTTTCACCCGCGGATTTCTATTGGCGATTCGCAACTGCCTTCCAACAACATGGAGGCGAACTTAGTGGATATACCAAGAACACGAACTTAACATCGATACCCGCGATAGTGACCTCCAACTAGGTTCGGTTTTCAATGACATGTCGCACAACACAAACAGAATGGAGCCATCGGCGCAGGAGAAGACGGCGCGTGAGAATGCCACGGACGCTGCAAAGGAAGCGGCCAAGGGTGCCGCTGTAGGAGCTGGCGTCGGGGGTCTGCTCTGGGGGATGGCGGTGCCGGTAGCCAACTTCATCGGCTTCGGAGCGGGCGGCATCGGCGGCGGCTCCATCGCTGCGTCCATGATGTCGACGGCTGCAGTTGCTAACGGCGGCGGCGTGGCGGCTGGAAGCACCGTCGCAGTGCTGCAGAGCGTTGGTGCGGTGGGCCTCGCCACGCCTGTGGGTCTGGGTCTGGTCGTTGCAGGCGTGGCGGTCGGCGGCATCGCTATTGGGGCCAAGACGCTGCTAGCCAAGGGCTCCTCCGTTGTGGAGACGGACAAGGCGGCGGGTAAAGAGGAACCAACGGCGGAGACGGACGCAGTCGAGAGCCAGAGCTCGTCGTGGGTGCTCTTGGAATGGCCGTTGGCAGCAGTGGATCCGGTGCAGACCCGCTTTACCAGTGAACGCGAGGCCCGCGAGGCGTACACAAAGTCAATCCCGGTCAAAAAGACGCTTTGTCGTTCGGATATGACCTGCGTCGAGCGCACACAAGGCTGCCGCCTTTAGCTGGCAAGTGCAGTGGCTCTGTCGATCGCTTACACTTGATATCGAATATACCACCGTGCTGCACATGAGCGATGCCACCAGCGCCGGCATTTTCCGGACTCACTAGTTGGAAGCTAAATCGAATGCAAGCGCACCCATTGCCTCCATTTGTTTGAACGACAGCTCACCGTGTACTGATACTCATTCCCACAGGGTTTTCTAGTTCCACGCACGGCATTTTGGTTGTTCATGAGAGATGCAAACTGACGTCGCACTTTTGTGAATCCATTCGACAAATATACACGACTTAGACACAGTTGAACGTTGCGCCCTGGCCGCTGCTGCAGCCTGAAGAGCCGAACAAGTTGACAGAAGACAGCGCAGTGGCCGTGGTCTTCGGGTACTTGGACCAGTCGACAGAGAACAGCAGACCCGCCGATTCGCACGAGCTTCCGAGGCTCGCAGTCGACACGTACGCCGGCTCCCAGTAGAAGATACCGGCACCCAAATTGTTGGGCAGACCACGCAGCACCTTGACAATAGCATCCGTCCACTGGATCTGGCCCGCAGGCGTCATCGGGTAGTTGGCGCTGAGCTTGACCTTGGTGCACTGGGTCGGGTAGTCGGTCTCAGCCACGTACAGTGGCTTGCCGTAGGTCTTAGCGAGGCCCTTGAGCGAAGCCGAGAGCGCGCTGGTGGTCGCGCCTTGGTCGAAGAATGGGTAGAAGGACACGCCAAGCGCGTCGACGTCGCTGGTCTTGACGAGCCCCGTGGCGAAGAGGCCCTTGAAGTACCAGTCCATGGTCTCGCTCTTCCAGCCGTTGTTCACGTGGATCATGACCTGCGGCTTGGTGGTGCCGGACGCCACAGCGTCGTCCACACCGGCGCGCGCAGCGGCCCAGATCTGCGCAAAGCCCTTGAAGTTGTTGTTCTCGATCTTGCCCAGTGGGAACAGGAAGCCGTTGATGATCTCGTTGCCCAGCGCGACGATCGAGAGCTTGACGCCCGCGGCCGTGAACGCGCGCAGCGTCGTGGCGACGTGCTGGCGTGCGGCAGTGGCGAGCGTCGTGGTGGACGCGGCGTTCCAGCCAGCGGGCACGGCCTGCTTCTCAGGATCGGCCCACGTATCGGAGAAGTGGAAGTCCAAGTAGATGCTATAGCCGGCCTGTGAGAAGCGCTTGGCGAGCGCGAGCGTGTAGTCGAGCCCGTGCTCCTTTCCCGTCCACAGACTGTAGAGCGAGATCGTCAGAAATATAGCAATGGTAAGCAAGTGAGAAAGTCCAGCAGTGAGACGCACCGCAGTCGCACGCTGTTCATGCCGCCGGCGCCCAGGATCTTCTCCACGGGCTGGGCCTTGCCCGCCGTGTCGTAGTAGGTCACGCCCTTGTCGGTCTCCATGTAGCCCACGGACGACAGGTCGTGGCCCGTGGCGAAGGCGTCGGCCGACCGCAGCAGACCCAGCGCAGCACACGCGGCCACCGCCAAGGTCTTGAACACGCCCATGATAATAATATATCAGTTGAGAGCTTAGTCGCACTGCGGGGGACGCAGCACAAGCGCAAGTGGTTGAGCCCGTCAAGACTGCGAACGCGCGGAGCTCTCGGCCAGCAGCTCAAGCGGAGACCTCGCTGTCAATCCACTGGAGGGGCTGGATTATCCAGGGTCATGGCTTCGTGGAGAACCGCATGGCGACGCGGAACTCCAGTGCGCTGACCGAGTCGGTCACCGACGAGTCAATGGCCTTTACGTTGAACGGGTCCTTCTGGCGCTC
>JAADXI010000982.1:0-12546 GCA_023337615.1 Pythium brachiatum | reverse complement strand
ATCGCGACCCTGCACTCACCAGAATTCATCTTCTCTATAAGCGCGTGCCTTGCCCGCCACGAGCGAAGCGAAGTTGGCTGTGCAAACGCCTGCGCAAGTTAGCGCGGAGCGCATCAGGCACGTCGCCTAGCCGTCAGGCACCTAACACTACTTTTTTCTCGAATGTGGATTGGCTAAAAGTGTGTCTCCTGTATTTTTAATGAAAACTCTGTATTTTTTGATCGATTCTCTGTATTTCGAGAGCTGTCTCCGCTTTCGGCAGTCGTGCTGCACGTGCCCGGACACAAATCGCCTGGATGAGACAAACTGTAGCTATTTGGGCTGCACACGTCACAGATTTTCCAATCCACACTGCCTATACCGATATTTGTATTTATATAATAACATCACTGCCGCGGCGTGAGCTGCAGCGGCAGTCCGTCTTTCATGAGCATGGTCATGGAGATCACATAGGGCCGGTCGCGCAGCTGCTCGCCCTCTTGGATCTGCACGTGGAACTGGCTCAGCACGATCGCGATAAACACCTTGGTCTCCAGCAGCGCCATGTTCATGCCTGGACAGATGCGCTGGCCGCCGTGGAAGACCGGGTACTCGTACAGCGTCGGTCGCTTGCTCATCTCGAGCCAGCGCTGCGGCCGGAACTCGGCCTGGTCTTCTCCCCAGAGCCCAGCGTTGTGGCGACCCATGTAGTAGTTGGACCAGAACACCTCTGTGCCCGCTGGGATGAACGTGCCGTCGGGCAGCACGTCGTCTTCCACGGCCTGTCGGTTGTTAATAGGCGTGACAGGATGCAGCCGCAACGTCTCCCACACAAACGCGTCCAAGTACTTGAGCTCCTTGAGGTCTTCGAACGTGAGGTTGTCCACGTCCACGCTCTTGAGCTCTTCCAAAATCTTGTGCTGCTCGTCCGGGTACTGTGCGAGGTTATAAAACGAGTACACGAGCGACGCGGAGATCGTGTCGCGGCCACCAAACAGCAGCCCCGTCACGCACGAGTGCAGCGTCGAGAGATCAAACACCGCGTCTCCCTCCGCCTCCAGCTCCCTTGCTTTGCGAATCACTAGACTGAGGATGTCAGAGCGTGGACTGAACGTCTTCTCGTCCTCTGTGAGTCGCTCTGCTAAGATCCCGCCCACAAACCTTAGGAGGTTGTCGCTTTCGCGCTTGAGTCGGTACTCGCCTGGCATGCACCACCACAGGTAGCGCCAGTAGGGTTTGTAGATGAGCCTCGCCGCTGTCTCCTGGAAGATCGTGTTCATGCTGCCGACGAACGAGAGCCCGAGCCGCTTGTCGTAGTCCTCCAGCTGTAATCCAAAGCCAATATCGAAGATCGTCTGCAGTGTGAACTGGCTGGCGAGCGCGTGCATCTCCACAGTGCCGCCTTGCGCGCGCACGACGTCCAGCGTGCGGCGCGCGTGGCGTTGGAACACGTGACGCGTGAACTCGCGGAAGCGCGCGGTCGTGAACACGCGCGCGATGAGCTTGCGCTGCACGCGGAACATGGCGCCGCCGTCCGCTGTGTGCGCGTGGTTGATACCCAGCAGCGTGGGCCGAAAGATCTCGCCCAGCGACGACACGAACTCGGGCGAGCGGATGTAGTTGTCCATGTTGGTGGAGAGCACGTGCTCCACGTCCTTGGGGTCCGACACGTAGACGACGTTGTCCGTGAGCAGTCCCCAGGGCTCGCGGAACCGGCCGCCGTAGCTGGCGAGCAGCTCTGCCTGTTGCGGTTTCCAGCGTCAACTCTCTCAATGGCTCAATCCTCATAGCTTAGAAGGTTCCTACCTGGTAGTCGTACAGTCGGTGGAGGTTCTTGTAAAACGCCGGCGCGAGGCCGAGCAGCAGCGTGCCCTGGGGGCCTGGGATGTGGCGCAGGCGCTTGGCGATGCGCATTTTGCGTCGTACTTTGCTACCGACCGTCACGGCGACACCAGCGATCGCCACTGCAAGCACTGCGGTTAGAATTTGCGCCAGCGGCGAGCGAGGCAGCGGAGGCAGCACGAGCTTCATGGCACGACTGAGGAGAGCAGCGTGGCAGAGGAGACCAATGCAGAAGTGAGACCAGCACGGCGGTCTCACATAGGCGTCTTGAGTGTCTTGATGGTGGTTGAGAAGACGCGATCCAGTGCGATGAGTCAGGAGCAGTCATGACACAACAGTGGTTCGCAGGACGCGCAGGGCGATTACGATGGAACAGAGCACCGGCGCGCGATAGGCGCGGGCCTCGCCAGAGAGGACACTGCAATAAGTGATAAGTTGCTGAATTGGGCAACACAAACACAAATTTTCGTTACCAATTCACTGTGGTAACAAATATACCTTTACGAATTGGTCTTCTGTTCGATCGCTTCTGGCCGGGTGGGCATCCCAATTACTAACGTCGCGCACTGCCTGCGCGAAGAGAATCAGCGACTCAACAGGAGTCATGGAGCTGCTGAGTCCCCGAGAAGGTCGGCAGCAAACAACCAAATCACTTGGATATTGTATACCATCGTGTGGAAGTGGAGCGAGCAACTTGCTGAGGTTGAGGCTGGGCAATGTCAGCACTCACTGTCAGTCAAACAGCGGCACAGTGCTCCTACAAGGCTGTATTATAATACACTGCATCAAAGAGGCCGAACGCCCGTCCATCTTGTTGCCTTCGCGTCTGGCTCGTGTTTGCCTCCATAGCTAGGGCCGTGAACCTCGCCTCCAGGTCCGCGCCATTGTTTCCGTCGTCCAGCACGCGAATGAGCGCCTTACGGAAGGCCGCTTCCGCCTTGGCAAGGCGCCTGGGCGACATGTCGTCCTATAGATTTCAATCAGCAGTCACAAATGAGCTACTGGCGTAGTAATCCACCAGCTTTAACTTTAATCCGCTGGCTCACCTGCGGCTGGATGCCGTTGCACTTGTCCAGCACTTTCTCCATCAACGCCTCCGACGCGAGCAGCTCCTTCACGGCCTCACGCAGCCCTTAAGCCATCGCGTCCGTCACCACAACGCCGAGCTTATCGAATCCCAGTCGCGACTCCAGCACGTCCTGCACCAAACGCTTCGTCGCTTCTGAGCCCTGTTGCTGGAGTTCCTGCTAATACAAGAAAGGTGTGAGCCACGACGACTGTATGCTCTGGCTCACAGTCTTCGGTACATTGGGTTCGCCGTCCACCGTCGCGCCGGCTTCTTCAAACGCCTCCTCCATATCGTCGCCGATTGCGTACTCCAGCGGCGTCAAGCCATTCTACAGTCAGCCACACACAGATATCATCCATTAGCCTACAGTCTCCCCTACAAACTGCCAGTATTTACTGAAGAAAACCCACCCCATCGACAGCTTGGAAATCCGCGCCACGACGCAGAAGCTCCCGCACGATGCCCACGCGGTCGGCCAGCACTGCGACGTGCAGCGGCGTCACGCCCGTCTACAGAACAACACACTTCCTATCAAAGCTGGCCGCTTTCCTTCACGAGAATCGCTCACAACTTACAACTTCACCAGTCGTCTGGACAGACGCGCCGCTGTCCAGCAGCACGCGCACGGCCTTCGCCTGCCTGTTTCTGATAGCTGCAATGAGCGGCGTCACATCGTCCTACGGATCACACACAGATCACAAGCCAGTCAGTCAGCCGCCTCACTCAGGCCCGTTCAGCTCCGACGACTCCATTCACCTGCGTGGGGGTGTCGACAGCAGCTCCGTGTCGCACGAGCGCCGCCAAAGCGTTGACGGAGTTTTCCTGGGCGGCGACGTGGAGCGGCGTGAATCCATCCTACGAATTAGAGGATCAATGTCAATTAGCGGATACATCAGAGCCCAACAACTACCCAAGCAACGCACCGGTCCAGCGTGGTTCACGTCGGCGCCGTGGGCACACAGTGCATCCGCCACAGCCACGTGGTCCGTGGCAGCTGCCATCCACAGTGGCGTGGATCCGTCGTTGCTGGTGGCGTCGCACGCAATGCCTCGCTTGATCAATTCCTCCACGACGTCCACGTGGCCGTGGCACGCCGCCACGTGCAGCGGCGTCTCTCCGTCCTACTCAACCACCACCAGCGTTAACTTCACAGTAGAGATGTATACTGCTAACCTCCGACGTACGTCGTCACGCGGCTGCAGCTCCGCGCCCATACGCAGCAGCTCCACCAGCAGCGCCAAGCGGCCGTGTCTCGCAGCCACCGCGAGCGCCGTCATCCCAAACTACGAGGCACACAGTCTCTAAATCAGCCCACACCACCACCACAACTACCCACTGAGACTCCAAAGTGCCCCCCCCCACCTCATCTCTCGCCTCCAGCGCCGCTCCGTGACGCACCAGCAGCGTCGCGACGTCCAGTCGTCCGTCTTCCGCAGCTAAATGCAGCGGCGTGCGCTGCGTCTCGGTGTTCGGCGCGTTGATTTCGCTCGTGTGGCGCTCCAGCAGCGTCTCCAAGGCCGGGAGATCCTCCCAAAGGTGCTTGTCGTGGAGAACGCAGTCGGTGGCCATCGTGGTGAGCGTCAGTCTTCAGTTGTTTGCTGGAAATTTGCAAATGGCGGATACACACGACTTGAACGATGCGCATCTATCTCAGACAGACGTTCGACCTCTTATAATTAATAGTCTCAGCATGGCGATCCCACCACGGGAGATCAACAGAGTCAATTCATGCCTCTCAAAACGAATGATCCCGTGGCACACCCATCATTATCCACATCCCCACCCGTGATGAATGCCAGTCACTTGACTTGACCGTGTCGACCACACTTAGTAAGCTCTTTGCTTTCATTTGTCTATAGCATAGTGATACACTGGTGCATTTGGGACCTCACCGCCCCCACAGATCCAGCAGCGTCTGCTTGCGGGGCGGCGTCCGTCCACTGGCTGCTGCAGGCGGAGGTCTGGACGCTGTGAGAGGCGTGCGGTTGCGGTGGATCACAGGCGGCGACGTCGCCGGTGGTTTGACATCCACTAGCCGCTCGTCCTCTTCTCCAGTAACGTGCACTTCGTAGGCGCGGCCGTCGCGCTGGTGCTCCAACTCACTCCAGTTTGTCCACTTGTGGTGCTCGCGCTTGAGCGTGAACGCGTTTACACTTGAGTCTTCGGCCTTCACCTGTTCTTCTCTTGTAGCCGACCACACACGCACGGTGCCGTCGTCCGACGCCGTTGCCAGTTGCGTGAAGTCGCTCGCGTGCCACGCGATGCCGTTCACTTCGCCGTCGTGGCCCTTGAGCACAGCGATTGGTGCACGCGCAACCAGCGACGAGTGCGAAGGGCGTGCGTCCCACACAAACGCGGCACCGTTGGCAGAGCCGCTGGCCACGAAGTCGCCGTCGGGACTGAACGTCGCTTTCACTTTCACACACACAGAGCACAGGGTTCATCAGTTCGCTGGATCATACAACTGAGACTGACAAGGGCATTGTGGATCTCACCGTAAAAAGAGCTGGCGATGTGGCCGTCGAGACGCAGCAGCGGCTCTGCCTGCCGAGAGCCAATGTCGAACACACACAGATCGTCGTTGACGACGCTCGCGAGCAGTCGGGAGCGCGTGGCGTCCAGGGCCAGCGATGTGATGCCGCGCTGGGCGCCCGTGCGAGACACACACGACAGCGTGCGCACGGGCAGCGAGCTGCTGGCGACGCAGCTGCGGCTCGCGAGCGGGATCTTCCGCGGCTCCATGAGCCGGCGCACGTCCCAGAACTTGATGGTTCTACACAGAACCAAACAACAACAGAGACAGTCAGCACAAAGATCTTTAGACTCCAAACACCACATACAGTGGATGCATGAATAACGTACCCGTCGACGGCGCCGGACGTGACGATCTCGTGGCCGCTCGATAGAAACTCGACGCCTGTGACGCTGCGTGGTGTGCTGCTGGTCGCTGTGGCTGCTGCTGCGATCTTCCGGCGCTTGCGAGAACCCACAGGTGACACAAACGACGTGGTGGACGGTGATGCTCCAGTAGAGAATCCTGCAGGCGATCGAGTGGTCTGTTTGAACGGCGACTGCGACGCGAGGCTCGTACTGTGGACGCCCTGCAGCTGCGCGACGGGCGTGGCGGGCGCTCGTGCGTCCCACAGCAGCACGCTGCCGTCGCGCGCGCCCGTGGCGATGACGTCGTCGCTGGTGCTGCTCTGGCGCACGCACTTGACGCTCATACTGTGGCCTTTCTCGAACGTGACGCGCCGCTGCTGGGTCGCGACGTCCCACAAGCACACGCGCAAGTCGCCCGACGCCGTGAGCAGCAGCGCGTCGCTACGGGCCCAGCACAGATCGAACACGGCGTTGTCGTGCGCCTGCCACTTGCGGTGTACGCGCTGGAAGACGCTGCACCCGCGATGGGCCGTCGCGTCGGCATCAGGCGCGCGGCTCGTGTCCACGAGCGACACAAAGCCGTCTTCATCTACTGCTGCAAGGAGCTGCGACTGCGAAGAAGAAGAAGCGAACGCGGCTTGGAACACGGGCGTCGCGCAGCCTGTGGCGTTGTTCTGGTGCAGATACGTGGTGCTGTCGGTGCTGCGGAAGCCGCGCGTGAGAAGGCGCCGCATGCACGCGTGCGGGTCGTTGGTGGCTGGATTGGAGGCGTTTACAGGACGCGCGCGACGACGCTGGCGCGAGGCAGCGCCGCCCAGCTGCAGGCGCTGCACGTGGAGAGCTACGTTGTCCATTGCACGGTGTAGGAGAGGCAGCAGACGCACACAGGAGACGCGGAAGACGAAGCCGCTTTGCACTGAATATGCTCGCAATTGATGCGGATGATGGCCGTCTTTTCTTCCCGCCATTCGAAAAAGAGTGTTGGTTTGCGCGGGGAAAAGCGCTCTATTCGGGTAGATTAGTGGGGTCCACACACAATGAGGTGAGTTACAAACCGGTTAGAGGAAAGACGCTTAACCTCTCGAGAGGAGATTCTCCACGCCAAGAAAACGCGAGATTTTGAGAAAAACCGACGAATATGCGCAAGACGACGCCCGTGGTGGCGGGCTCTCCTGCGCCGTCTGTGGGCAGCGATGCTGTGGAGACACGTACCACACAGAACAACGACACGGCTGCAGGTAATGGCGCGGAAAAAACGCCTCCCGGGCCGCGGTATTCGTGGAACGACGACCCGGAGAAGACGCATCTGCTGCTGGATCTGGTCACGGACGCGTTCCAGCGCAAGCCGGCGGACCGGCGCTACATCCGCACGAGCGAGTGGGAGGTGCTGTTCCAGGCGTACAACCGCGAAGCGTCGGCGCCCGTGGAGAGCATCAAGATCCTCCACAACCGGCTCGCGATCCTGCGCCACCAGTGCAAAGACTACCACGAAGTGCTCAAGGCGCAGCGCCGCGGCGAGCTGGAGACGGACGACGACTGGCGCGAGTTCGCCAAGGACCGCAGCGTCGTGCGCAAGTGGCAGAAGACGCCGTTCGAGTTCTACGACGAGATGGTCGCGTGCATGCGCGCGCAGGGCGAGTATCTGGACGCGATCGACGGCGACGCAGAGGAAACTGAAGGTGGGGAGGACGTGAACAGTCGCAAGCGCCGGCGAGGCGAGCCGCAGATGCGCGATGTGCGGCGTCGCGCGACTGCAAAGGAAGGCGTGAAGCCGGACGCGGCCGTGAAGAGCGAGGCGGTTGCAGTGAAAGTGTCGCTGTTCCCAGCGGCGCTGCGCCATCTCAAGAGACTGCAGCTGGCGCTCGAGGAGCGCGTGGACGCCAAGCGCTTTTTGGTGGACGAGGCGAACGCGCAGGCGTTCATCCACATGGACGAGGAGGAGCAGCTCTTCTTCCTGGACAAGTACTGTTTCCATGCAGCGGCGGCGGCGGCGGCGCCTACTGGCCACCAGGAACTCTGAGATAGCTGCAGTGTAGAAAGCCAGGTGCACACATTCGATTTTTTTAGTCCAAAAACATTCGATTTTTTCACACTCGGAAGGTTAGACCGACTTCTCCGTGGCGCTGTCATAGGAAGCGGCAAGGAGCGCGTGCTTGAGCGCGTCGGCGTGGACGTCCAGCGTCTCCACGGCGCGGCCCCGCGTCCACAGCTCACAGCTCATCGTCACGGCGTCCACACTGTCGAAACAACAAAAACAAAAGAAGCGTCAGTTAGACCGGAAATTCGAATGAATGAGTGACCAAGGTGCACACAAGACGTACCGCTGGAGGAATTGCTGCTCGAGATCGAGGCCCTCGCACTCGACAAACACACTGAGCACACAGAAGTCGCCGTGGAAGAGCTCGACGGCGCGCACGTCGTGGGCGGCACATGCCACGTTGTTCACGGCCACAAGATGCGGCTGCAGATGAGCGCGCGAGTCGCTGGTGATGAGACGGAAGCTGGTTGGTGACGAGGTCGAAACGACGTGCAGTTGGTCGGTGAGACGCAGCGTCGCAATGGGATGCAGGTTCTGGATCAACACATTGAGCTCCACGACCTGGCGGACGATCGCGCGGCCGCCCACGAGCACCGTACGGGTGGTGCGGCCGTTGGAGCGACGCACGAGCGACGTCCACAGCCCCACGGGCCCGCATCGACCCGTGGCGAGCAGCAGACTAGAGCCGTTGAGGGCGAGGCAGCGCGGCATTTCGTTGGCGCGGTGCATTTGCTGCCACTGGGTGAACGCGGCGTGTGGGTGGAGACTGCGGTCGTCGAGGCGCCAGCGACGCTGCACGAGATCCTTCCACAGCGCGTCACGACACGCGGACGACCGCAGATCCCGCGAGGTTTCGGCCAGTCGGCTCAGCGTCCACGCGTCGCACAGCTCCAATAGAGTGGGGATTTCCTGGGCGATGCGAACG
Source organism: Pythium brachiatum (assembly GCA_023337615.1). NCBI lineage: Eukaryota > Oomycota > Peronosporomycetes > Pythiales > Pythiaceae > Pythium > Pythium brachiatum. Next base: position 3,813 of record JAADXI010000982.1, on the reverse strand, counting down.
AAATGGGCGACGGAAGTGAGCTGCTCGGTCTCACGGCCACGCTTGAGTCCCGGGCGACGCACAGCCACGGAGGCCTCGGGCGTCGCGGATCGCACAGGCGAAGTCTGTGTCTGTATCGTGGCGGTGGTCGCGACGCTGCTGGTCTTGACAGCCGACTGGCGGCGAGCAGAGGAGCCGGAAGACCGCAGAGGGATACGAGGCGCCTGGGCCGCGACCGAAGGCATCACGGGCATCCACATCATCGGGTTGCCTGTCATATTCAGCGACGGCACTGAGCCAGGCGCCGCTGGCCACTGCGGCATCGCGAGCTGCGCGTGCTGGGGCTGCTGGCGAGTGACTGACGCTGGGAATCCAGTGAATTGCGTTGCGTTCATGTTTCGCTGAGGTTGCTGAGGCGGCTGCTGGGTGGCCGTGGCCTTGGCGGCCTTGAGCTCGCCCGTGAGTTTGTGGATGTGCTCGATGGCTTTCTCCAGCACCTTGGCGCGGTTCAGCTTGCGGTCTTCTTTCAGATGCAGCAGGTCCATGAGCTCCTGGAAGCGCGAGTTCAGGTCCCTCCGGTTGATCTTGGCGCGCTTCTTCTTGCGTTCGTAGTTGTCTTCCAGCTGTGAGAGCCGCTCGGGCGTGAGCCGTGAGCCGCCTGTGGATCCGTCGCCGCTGTCCACCGTCGTGGAGCCGTGGAAGTCGTCCTGCGAGTGCAAAATATCGTCCAGAAACAGCTCAGACGACGACGGCGGCGCGTAGCTCTTGGCGTTCGCCAGATACGACGGCACCACGTCGGGCAGCACGCCCGCGGCCGTGGTGTAGAACGACGACGGCAGCGGCAGCAGCGCCGGCGCGTTCGTGGAGCCGGCGCGCGGCTGCGGCATCACGGGCGCCATCTCGTCGTCGTCCTCTTCGTCGTCGTCCTCGTCGCCGTCTTCTTCGTAGCCGTCGCTGCGGTGGCGTTGCTGCTGCAGCATGTTCATATTCATCATCTGCGACGGCTGTGTGGTGGACGGCCGCGCGTCGTCTGCCTGGAGCACCGCCCAGATCATGGCGCTCATGTCCACGGCCGACGCCATGCTGTCCATTGCGTCACGCAGACAGAGTCGCTCTGATGAGAGAGGCCTTCGCGTGGCCGTGGGCGTGGCGTCCAAGTCAGCCAACACGCACACACGTCACGGGCTCACTGTCACGATTGGGAAGGAGCTGCTCGTCGGAAATTTCGCGTGCTGACTGGCGGTCCATGAAGACATTTGATTGGTTGGAAAGATTGAAGAAGGCTTTTAATTGGTGGAAAGTGATGGAGGGAAGTTGAACATGCGGGAGAGAGGAGGGACGACTTGGATAAAATGCGGATTTTGTGGCCGCGGCGAATCTGCGGCGAAATAGTACGTCGCAAACAGATTTGTGACGCGCTTTTCAGGACAAAAAAGAAAGTCCACCCACATCCATCAACACACCACCTCCAGCAACTGATACGGTGCCTTCATGCTGATGACGCACTTGACAGGCGTGGAGCCTTCAATTGGGACTCTGCTACTCAATGAGAAAGGCCGTTCGTGCGCAATAGCCACTCGCCCTCTCAGTATGGGATCTCTCCCAGTCCACGAGTCCGTTTCTAGTGCCACGCAGCTGTCGCATCCGCCAAGTAGTTCCTCCAAGTCCTCTCTGTCTCTGGTCGCTCGTGGCCAGGGGTGCGGAATATGCACTTCAAAATGAATTGCTGCCATTCTCAAGAATACGTTACGCATTTAAACCTGAAAGTCCTAAAATAAATAATGCATGGATGAAATTGCAGCTGTCGTTCATCATTTGGCTCGAGCTCCAACAGGCGAAGCTTCTCTTGTAAAATAAATAATACATTCTCTGCTCAAGAATACGAAAATATATAATTTCTGCTTCCCCCTAAACATTAATTTAAAAAGCATAATTTATTTCCCACCCCTGCTCGTGGCAGTGAATCTAATTTGGTTGTAGCCGCCTCCACAGTTCGCAGGTCATCATCGCACACGAAACGACTCCATCTGCGACGTGTGTACACTCGGATCCACTACACAGACCTGGCATTTGTTGCCTTTGTCGCCGTCCCAACCCCACGCGAGAAACCCCTGCGTCGGTAACTCCCTCGCTTTTTTTGCGAACCGGCCAAGTGACTCGCGAGCCACAGCCGCAGCCCACACGCGAACGCACATCCCGCACGCCATGGAAACGGACCGCCCCTCGCGTTGGTCTGCTGGGCTCTAAACTGTGGCCAGCACTTTGGATTTCCTGGCCATCCAGCGACAGTTCCTCTCCGTCCACCGTCTCGCCAGCGTCTCCCACTCCATCAGTATGCTCGGCGCGCGTGTGCTGCTCTCAGCCGCCGGTGCGCTGCTGCTCAGCGTGCGACTCGCAGTAGCCGCTGAGGTCGACTACGCCTTCCAGGACATCGGCGACTACGACGCCGTTCGCCTCCACGGCGCCCCGCACCTCGACCAGCTCACTCCGGACGCGCTGAGTCGCGAGAGCCAAGCCGTTGACATCGCCGGCTCCACTCAAGCCGGCAGCGAAGACGATGCCGGTGCGACTGATGACGCTACGACACCGCCACCGGCAACCGACGCGTCCAACGCCGACGACCCGACCGTGGAGATCGTGGACAAGGAGTACTGGTGCGCGCCCAGCTTCTTCTACAACGAGTCCATGCCCGGTTGCAGCGAGTGCACGTACGGCACGTGGTCCAACGGCAAGATGGCAATCTGCGAGTACCCGGTGCTGTGCGGCAAGGGCTCCATGCCGGCGCTCCACGCGCAGGCAGCCAACGACTGTATCGACTGTGTCGCCGGTTTCTTCAGCGACAACAACGGCCCTGATATGTGCAAGCCATTTGTGTGCGCACCAGGCTCGGCCAGCAACGCCATCGCTGCTGTGGACGGCCTCAGCACGTGTACGCCGTGTGCTGTGGGCCACTTTTCATCCGGCAACAGCGACCAGTGCCACAAGTGCGTGTACGGCAAGTTCGCACCCGAAGGCTCGCCACACTGCCACGCGCTCGAGTGTCCACCGGGTACTGAGCCCAATGTTGACGCGCTGAACGCGACCGACTGCACGCCGTGTGCGGTGGGCGAGTTCTCGCCCGGCGGCAGCGCGATCTGCTCGACGCTGTCGTGTGAGCCAGGCCACTACGCACACGCGTTCGCGTCCAGCGGCCAGGACTGTGCCGTGTGTCCGCTCGGAACCTTCTCTCTCGGCGGCAACAGCAGCTTCTGTGAGCCGATCGCGTGTCCGCTAGGTACGATCGCCATGCTCGGCGCCGCGAACGCCACTGACTGTGTGTCCTGCCCGGACGGCACGGTGTCCTTTGGTGGCAACGCTACGACCTGCGACTTGTGTGAGGCCGGCCACTTCGCCCGCAAAGACCGCGAGACTGATCTGGCAGCGAGTGCTTGTGCCAAGACCAAGTGTGAGCCAGGCTACGCGTCTTCGCAGGGCGCGACGTCGGCCACGGAGCAGTGTACGGCGTGTGAGTTCGGCAACTCCTCGGCCGGGATGGACGACCAGTGCCACGCGATCAACTGCGACGCTGGCTCCCAGCCGAACTGGCCGGCCGCCAACGCGACGGACTGTGCCGATTGTGAGGTGGGCTTCTACTCGCCTGGCGGGATCACCAAGTGCGAGCCCACGCAGTGTCCTGTGGGCTATGAGCCGAACGTGAACGCCTCGGACGCGACCACGTCGTGCTCGCTGTGCAAGCGCGGTATGACTTCGCAGGGCAACTCGACTGTGTGCCAGTTCCCGCAGTGCGATCCAGGCTACGAGCCAAGCGACGACGGCACGAACTGCATGGTGTGT
>JAADXI010000981.1:0-12555 GCA_023337615.1 Pythium brachiatum | reverse complement strand
GTGAGAAAGGCGACGCGCTCAAGTTGCGGGAAGCCCTGGAGCTCTTCGCGCTGGCCAAGAAACTGGACGCGTCTGCGTTTGTTGCTGCTGTGTGTCGCCAGCCGCGATGGTCAACTGCCAGCATCAAGGCGTGGGGGCCACGGGAGAAGCTGTGCGTGAAGCTGGAGCTCGAGATCAGCGCGCAGACGTCAGATACGATCGCCGGCCTCGAGTGCGTGCAGTACTTTCTCGGCGATCACGCTACGACCACTCCACGCGAAGAGTTTAACCAGGCCAAGCAGCAGCTTCTGGATGAGTTTGGAAGTGGATTAGGTGGAGATTTCACTCCGCAATTCGATCTCGAGCTGGAGCTCCGTCTTCTGTACTCGCTCAGAGGCTTTGGGACGTTGCTGCACATCACGAAGACCCTCCAGGACCTCAATCGTGCTGTATTTAACGTGAGCCAACTCACAGTGGTGGTCGGTGCGGCCAACTACGAGCCTGAGAAGATGACGGCGTTCTTCCAGGCCATCCACTCGTTCCGTGGCTCCGCGAACGTCGACGTGAACCTCCACCTTCCAGGACGGTACGAGTCCCACGAGAAGCTGGACGAGTGGAAGCCAGTGTTCGACTTGGTGGCACGGAAGCAGTTCGATCATGAAGGTCTTGTTACTGTTGATGCCCAGTTAAAGCAGTGGAACGTGTTGGTCAAGTGCCGCGGCACCAACGCAGTCGGCAATATTGGCGGCGACGTGCTCAGCTACCTCTTCGGCAACGGCCAAGCCGCGGATTTCACCGACACGTGGCTGGCATCAGGGTGTTTATCAGCAGTCGCGAACGCGGGCAGCCACGTGGCGTCCGTGGCACTGGACGGTCTCCTTGAAGATGATGCTGACGCAGACCGCCTTGTACGGGCCAAGTGGCTGGGCTACCTTGCGCGAGCCGGGTTTGTCGAGAAGCTCACGATCACAGAGAGGTTTCTGACGATGGAAGATATCGACGCGATGACTGAGGTGTTCACAGCGCCGACCAAGTCGGAACGCTATCGGATGCTGTTTAATCAACGCTGGCATCAAGTGGAAGACGAAGGCAATCTGGAAGATGACGAAGCCGAGAAATTTGTACCGGATCCGACCGAAGTGCTGGGGCTGATGCACGATATCGATGACGACCGCGAGTACACGGACGTTTTGCTGGTCGGATACGGCCAGTGCCACATCGAGCAGCAGTTCTACCCGATGCTTCGCGCAGCGGACGCCACCAACACACCGGTTCCAGAGCGTGACGCGGGCGTCAAGTCTCTGCATTTTCGACTCTTCGGTGGTGGTGATGAGACTATTGTGTCCATGACGCGTCTCGCTGCGCTGGTGGGTGAGACGCTTGAAGAACTCGTGATCGAGATCGAACAAGCGCTCCTTCCACTGGTTGCGTTCCTGTTCCTCCTCGACCACTGCCCAAGACTCCGTCGGCTCGAGATGAAAGGCATCGCACTCGAAGCTCACGACGACATACTCCGATTCGACGGTGCCAACAATGGACCGTACGCTCTGGAGGTGCTGTCTGTGGATTTGCACGTGGACGAAGATTCCACCGGACTGCTAGGCTTCTGTGGAGCGATCAAGCGGTTCAGCCCTGGACTCAAGGAGCTGACGATCCGAGGGACTCCTGGTATGCGTGCCATTCCAGCGATCTGCAACGTCATGGATGCTGTGGTAAGCCAGAGCCTGTGTCGACTGGAAAGACTCCACGTCGCAAGCTTTCCGATGGAGTATTTCCGAGGGCTTCTCAACGAGAGTGCGTCCGGAGTTGACCAGCTGAAGACGCTGATGATCGAAGACGCTGCGTGGGAACCGCGCATTTGGCGCGACTTCACGGCCACACTCGCGCTGTCAACTCACCCGCTCACTCGCTCATTGAGCACTTTTGGTATCTCTATCGTTGATGCGGCGTTGTGCAATCCTGAACACTTCTCGTCCATGCTGCACGCGAACCACTTCGTCCGGGATGTGAGACTTGTGCTGCCAACGCGTGGAGTAGACGCCAGTCAAGTGCACCGAGATGCGTTGAAAACCAACAACGCGGGCTTGCACCGCCGTAAGAGTCCCCTCCAGTTGCGAGACAAGCTCGCGCTTCTCAGCAGCTTGGACACATTAGCCTGGCAGTGGGAGTCCCAATCGGTCTCCAAGGTCTTTGAGTTTGCGGCTGTGACGGAGATGAGAAGCGTGGTGATCTCCTTTAAAAAGTAGACAAGCCAAGACAGCATTGGTAGCTTTCGGGAAGCACCGGGTCGTGAATTTTGAACCGCTATATATTCATCGTTCGTACACTCTGCAAACGCGATTATTACTCGTCTTATCTCTATTGGGGCAGCAAACGCGAAGACTTTTGCTTCGCCATCTCGTTCCCACGGCAAGCCCATGGATTCCAATGCACCAACGAACGCCATTATAGATCATGTGGAGAGATTACCGAGTAGCTTGGATCGCGGGTGGAGGGAAGACGCAGTGTCTTTAATGGACTTGGCTCGTGATAGCAAGTGCGGTACGATGAGTGAGACGATCTTCAGTTTGCGATTCACCTCGAGCATTTGGAACAACGTCACTACGCAGAGATCAAGGCTTGGGCTACGCCATGAGCTTGATCATCAAGCTCATGGCGGAGCTCCAACGCCCGTCGTTTGTTGGTGTTGAGAGGACGAAAGAGTGGGAGGCTCACGCTTTAAGCGAGTATGAACAAGGAGGCGACTTGCAATCACTATTAGACCCACCAGAGGACGCGTGGTTGGGCCAACTTCAAGTGCCAGGCTGCTATTGATGACGCCGACGTTCTCCACGGCGTGGACAACTGGAGAGATGGCTACGCTTCACTGAGTTGCGGGAATTCAGTGTAGCTAACCTGAGTAATATACTCCAAGCGCTAAATCTACAAGCCCACCAAAACGAAGACAACTTCAAGGACCATCATGTGCCTCTCGGCGTATGATGAAGCGTGTGTCGTGGCGAGGTCCACGCGAAAGAGGCCTATTGGTGAGGCTTCTGACCACCGGAAACCTCTCCGGAAGAGACGGAGATTGCTGTGTCAATATGCGACTGTGCGAGCGTAAGCGGGATCCGCCACCGTCGCAACGTCACTGGCGTTGGTATGGGATCATGTGCAAGGAGCCTTGAAACGGATGCTGCGGCGGCATGATCACCTGCCGGCTATCTTCGTCATCATGCGAGCTGTGAGGAAACTCTCGAACCAGATTGGATCCGTTGTTCCCATCCACTCCGTGGTAGCTCGTATCCCCAATATAGACAGACGCATGTAACAGTACACCGAAGCTATCAGCAGTGCAACGGATGGGTCCGTACAAAAGCTCACTTCTCCAGTTCGCCTCCAGCGCACAGGTCAAGCAAGTCACGGTTTCCCCGCGTTCAATGCCCCAGCAAAAGCCTCGGCAGTCCGGGCCGCTGAGTCCGCTGCAGGCGCTCAGCCCCGAGCAGTTCCACGAGAATGTATCGAATGCGGTGCAGAAGGCGTCGCAGCGGCCGTTCCCATCAGTGGAAGTGCGGTACCGTGATCTTTCGATCATTGTGAACTTGGCAAAGCGCGCCAAGAAGCCGTTGCCTACCGACCGTGTGGTGCCTGGCTGTAACCTCAAGTCGGTGAACTTCCCGGCGCAGAAGGCGATCCTGAACAATGTCTCGGGCGTGTTTCGTCCAGGCACGATCACGCTCGTGCTGGGCCAGCCCGGCTCGGGCAAGTCGTCGCTGATGAAGATCCTAAGTGGCCGATTCCCCGTCGAGAAAGACGTCAAGGTGACCGGCGAGATCACGTTCAACGCGCAGAAGCGAGAGGATCTGCTGCCGCGACTGCCGCAGTTTGTGGCGTACGTGGATCAGCACGACCGCCACTTGCCAACGCTGACAGTGCGTGAGACGCTGGAGTTTGCCCACGCTTGTAACGGAGGCGGCAAGCTGACGGAGCAGGAGCTCAAGATGCTGAGCAACGGTACACCTGATGATAACCAGATCGCAATTGAGCTGGTGGAAGAAGTCGCCAAGGTCATGCCTCGTATCATCCTATCGCAGCTTGGGCTGAACACTTGCAAGGACACGATCGTTGGTGATGCGATGCGCCGAGGCGTGTCGGGCGGCCAGCGCAAGCGAGTCACGACAGGCGAGATGCTGTTCGGACGCAAGAACGTGCTGATCATGGATGAGATCAGCACGGGTCTGGACAGTGCGTCGACGTTTGACATCATCAAGACCCAGCGTAGTGTCGCCAAGCAGCTAAACAAGACCATTGTGATCGCGCTGCTACAGCCGTCGCCCGAGGTATTTGATCTGTTTGATGAAGTGCTGCTGATGAACGAAGGCGAAGTGATCTACCACGGTCCGCGTGGTGAAGTGCTGGAGTACTTCCAGAACTTGGGGCTCGTGTGTCCTCCGCGTCGTGATATCGCCGACTTTTTGCTGGATATCGGTACGAAAGAGCAGCTCATGTACGAAGAACACGGTTCGCAGCCAGCGCCGATCTCACCGCAGCAACTTGGCGAGGCTTTCCGCCAATCGCCGATCTTTTACAGGACCATGGAGCTGCTCAACACGCCGATTCCCGAGTCGGTGATCAAAGACTCGGCCGAGTTCATGGATGCCCGCAAGGCGTTCCACCAAAACGTGTGGCAGAACTTCCTCACGCTCGTGCGACGTGAGTTCTTGATCGCGAGCCGCAACACCACGTTCATGCGAGCGCGTGTGTTCATGGTGTTGCTCATGGGCTTGCTCAACGGCTCCACGTTCTACCAGATCCCGGCTTCCAAGACCCAGATCATGATGGGCACGCTTTTCGGCGCCGTGATGTTCCTGTCCATGGGCCAGATCTCCGAGTTGGCGACGTTTTTCGCGGGCCGTGACGTGTTCTACAAGCAGCGAGGCGCCAATTTTCTGCGCGCCTCGACCTACACCATCTCGTTCATCTTGAGCAAGATGCCCATGGCGGTCCTCGAGACGATCGTGTTCGGCACGCTGGTGTACTGGCTGTGTGGGCTGGTGGCGGATGCAGGCGCGTTCTGCATGTTCCTGTTCATCTTGTTCCTCGCGAACATGACGTTCACGTCGTTCTTCTTCCTCCTCTCGGCGATCTGCCGCGATATGCACATCGGCAAGCCACTGTCAGTGCTGTGTATCGGTATATTCGTGCTCTTTGCCGGGTTCATCGTGACCAAGAACCACTTGCCCGACTACTTCATCTGGATGTATTGGCTTGATCCGATCGCCTGGGCGATCCGCGCGCTGGTCGTGAACCAGTACCGCAACAAAGCGTTTGAAGTGTGTGAGTTCGAAGGCGTCAACTACTGTACGCGCACGGGTATGAAGATGGGCGAGTACGCGCTGTCGTTGTTTTCGGTGCCGTCGGAGAAGTTCTGGGTCGGTGCTGGTATTGCGTTCCTCATCGGCATGACGCTCTGGAATGTATTCCTTGCAACCATGGCACTGGAGAACAAACGCTACGAGACCCACGCTTCTGGAGGCCAGACTGTGACTTCCACGGATGTGTTTGACCAGATCGAGCGCATCTCGATCCGCGAGAGCTCGTCCAAGATCATTCCATTCAATGACGGAGCTGATGCGCCAGATACACCAGCCCAGAAGAAGTACACAGTGCCTCCAGTGACGCTGGCGTTCAAGGACTTGTGGTACGCCGTGCCCAACCCATCGAACAAGAAGGAGACCATCGATTTGCTCAAGGGTGTGACTGGATACGCTTCTCCTGGCACGATGACTGCGCTTATGGGCTCTTCGGGTGCTGGTAAGACCACACTGATGGATGTGATTGCTGGTCGGAAGACCGGCGGCACGATCCGCGGTGATATTCTTCTGAATGGCCACCCTGCGACCAAGCAAGTGATCCAGCGATGCACGGGCTACTGCGAGCAGACGGATATCCACAGTGAATCAGCGACCGTGCGCGAGGCGTTGATGTTCAGCGCGTTCCTTCGCCAGCCAGCGGAGGTCTCTGATAAGGACAAGCGTGCGACTGTGAAAGAGGTGCTCGATCTGTTAGATCTTCACCCGATCGCGGATATTCAGATCCACGGCCGCTCCACGGAGCAGCTCAAGCGCGTCACCATCGCGGTGGAGCTGTGTGCTAAGCCCAGCGTGCTCTTCTTGGACGAGCCTACTAGTGGTCTTGACGCTCGATCAGCGAAGGCGATCATGGAAGGCGTGCGCAAGGTGGCGGACAGCGGACGCACGATTGTCTGCACGATTCACCAGCCGTCGACCGAGGTGTTCACGCTCTTCGACCGCCTCCTACTGCTGAAGACTGGTGGCCAGACTGTCTTCCACGGCAACTTGGGCAAGGACTGTGCGGATTTGATCGCGTACTTTGAGTCGCTTCCAGGCATCAGCAAGATCCCACCAAGCTACAACCCGTCCACGTGGATGCTCGAGTGCATTGGAGCTGGCGTTGGCAACAACATCGAGATGGATTTCGCGGCGACGTACCTCGCCAGTTCGCTGCGTGCGAAGGTGGATGAAGAGATGGCCAAGGAAGGCGTCACAGTGCCGCTACCTGGCACCGTGCCGATCAAGTTCACTAACAACTACGCTGCCAGCCACGTGACGCAGATGACCTACGTTGTAAAGCGGTTCTTCACGATGTACTGGCGCACCAAGTCGTACACAGTCGTGCCGGCCGTGATCGGAGTGGTGCTCGCACTGATCTTTGGCGGGATCTTCGTCGAGTCCGAGTACGTGTCGTACCAGGGCGTGAACAGCGCCGTCGGCATGATCTTCTTGGCTTCGTTCTTCATTGGTATGGTCTCCTTTAACGGCGCGATCCCCATGGCTGCGGAAGAGCGCGTGTCGTTCTACCGCGAACAGGCCGCGCAGATGTACCACCCAGTCTGGTACTTTGTTGGCTCGACCGTGGCTGAATTGCCGTTTGTGATCGCGCGCACGATCCTCTTCGTCGTGATCTACTACCCGTTCGTGGGCTTCTCGGGCAACAAGTCAGCGGTGCTGTTCGGTCTCTACCTGAACCTGTTCGTGCTCATGCAGACGTATCTCGGCCAGCTCTTCGCGTACGCGTTGCCTAGTGTGGAGATTGCGGCGCTTTTCGGTGTGCTGTTCAACTCGGTCACCTCCAACTACATGGGCTTCAACCCTCCAGCGGCAGCGATCCCCAAGGGATACAAGTGGTTGTACACCATCGCTCCACAGCGGTACGCACTCGCCAACCTTGTTGGCGTCGTGCTCACTGACTGTAAGACGCCAGGAGGCAAGGGTCTAGGCTGTCAGATGGTCAAGGGCGCGCCTGTGGAGCTCGGGTCCATCTCTGTCAAGGACTATGTTGAGTTGATCTTCAACATGAAGTACGACCAGCTTGACCGCAACTTGTGGGTGCTCATCGGTTGCATTCTCGGCTTCCGCTTGCTCGCGCTGCTCTCGCTGCGATTCATCAACCACCAGAAGAGGTAGACAGACAAGACACACCAGGTCTCAGGCGAGCACTATCTCCTTCACGACTAGATAAGCCGACCCTTGCATATTGCATCTTCGTATGAACCGCTGCATTTCCGAAATATAGTAACATACTCATTATTCGCTACCTCTCCGTCCCGTCATGCCCGATCCGTATCATCGGATACCGCTCTCGGATCTCGCTTGGAGCAGCCCCAGAGACAGTTCTTGTCTGGATGGAAAACGGACAAGAGCTTGGGATGATCTTGCGTGGCCAGCGCCGTACAATCGGCCTCGTTTGATATCTACAACGTTCGCAACCGTGGTAAACGCACGAGCGACGACACCTCGCGGATCGGCGTCTCCAATATGTTCAGCTCTTGAAGACAAGTCAATGCGAGCAGTGCGTCTATGTTCTTGATTGAGAGTTGAGTGCAGTCGGTCGTGATCGTCAACGTTTTGAGGCTTCGCATTCCACGCAAAATGGCAGCGTCGTGAAAGTGGCCAACACCCAGGTGAAGCGCCTCCAGCTTCACAAGCTCGCGAAGGAACGACAGTTGACTGCTATCATCGCACGCACCCTCAGCCCCGTAGAGAAACAATTCTTTGAGGTGGTGGAGGCTTCCAATTCCGGAGAGATCACAGGCTGGCGGGGCGTTGATGATCGTGAGAGATCGAAGTCGGTGGAACGAGCGGATCCAGTCAAATGTCGGCACCATCGAATCCACACACAGTTGGAGCTGTTCCAAGTGGCTGAGCGTTGGCAATATCTCCGCAATGTCGAGTCCTCCACGAATATTCAGACGCTGGAGCTGCATAAGCACTTCACGAAGCGTTTGGTCTTGAAGCTCACAGTTCATTCTCATCGCCCGGTAGAGATCAAGTGTGATGAGTCGCGGAAGCTGGAGCAGGACGCTGAAATCTCTCGGTTCAAGCTCACCATTTATCGGGAGGCTTATAGCAAGCTGGTTGAGATGCTGGGCGGGACCCAGAGCGTCAAGATTGCTGCGTGCACTGATCGAACACGACGTCACGTAGAGACCGGAGGATCGTGAGAGTGTACCCGTCATCACAACTGAGAACGATGCCTCATGGCCGAAGCTGATTGCGCGCAGTTGTGCGAGGTTGTGGGTAAGCTCGCCGTCGAGTCGCTCGCTTATTACAGGGACGACCCTCCCTTCCATGATGGTGAAGTATCAGCTTTCTGTGCATCGGACTACCACGTAACTCAGTTGTACACGGTCCAATTTCGCAACCAACGCGAGGAACGACTTGGGGCTTTCGACGACACACGAACTGATCTCGAGCGTGTGTAGCTTGGTCAATGCTAGCAGGGATGGGAGATGGCCTCTGAAGCCCCAAGGGTCCCACGAGGCGACTTTGAGGACTCGGAGCTCGAGCAATTCTTGAACGAAGCTGAGGTCGGCCTCACGAGAAAATTTGATCGCAAGCGATACCAGATTTCTCAGCGCAGACAGGCTGGAGACGTCGGTGGCTGTAGTCCTGCCCACGTCGAGCTCGCGTAGCTGTAGCAGCCGCGACAATGGCTTCACATTCTTGAGCACGTCGTCGACCACGTGGAGCCTGACCAGACCCGTCCACAGCGTCAGCTTCTCGCACATGCTCGTTGCCGCATCAACGTCGTGAGTGTGTTCACTCGGAGAGACTACCGTCAAGCCGACGACTCGGACACTGTGGATGAGATCCTGTAGCTCAAGCTCCACCAAAAGATCGACGTGCCACGGCGACTGGACTTGGATCCACTTAAAGCGCACGAGTCGAGAAGGCGAAATGGTGCAGAGCAGAGCGCGAGCACGATGCTGATCCATAGGTGGAAGCAGAAGAACAGACCGGGCATCGCGAGCTGCTTGGAAGAGCGACTGACGGGCTCGCGTCGCGACGCTTGTTAGCGCCTCCAGGTCGCTGTCGTTTAACATCGCGGAGAGTGGATGGAGGGCATCGTGGCCAACGGAGAAAAGACACATGAGCTGTCGTCTTCCTTGCTGTCTGTAGAATACACAATTGACCATAAGCGGACACGACTGCGAAGTGCCAACCACTGGCGTTGTAATGAGTCAGTCATGTGTCCCGGCTCAAAAATGAAAATGGGTTCAGCGCCAGTCATTACAGTACAGAGCGGACTGAACCCGGTTCCGGGTGGGAGACGGCCCTGCAGCTGCTGGTTGTCTTATCTCACGAAAAGCTCAGCGATACTGGAGCTGCCTCGAGTTTACTGTTAAACACCAACGAGTCGCTGCTGCAATGGCGGCGCCGTACATCCGCACGCCGCCGTGTTCTAATGGATCTCATCGAGTTGTCTAATATGTGGCTGCAGAATCGAGCCTAGAAGTAAACGTGGTCTCCAGCAGTGGCAAAAATGATCTTGTCTTGACGCGTTCACTGGATTTGATGGTATCATACTAGGAAAGCAAAGGAAGCAACAACGCTATTGCACTCGCCCAAACGCTTCTCCACTGTACACACGCATCGCTGCTTGGGGTCCGCACGGCTGGGAACTGGATGGTGTCATTGTCGTCGGTGGTGTCGCTCGAGTTCGACGACGATTCGATCTCACTCACAGCAGCCACGTCTTGGTCGTGGGAGGCGCAGTACGTCACAGCGGGGTCCATCAAGTCGCCTCGCAGTCGAATGCGGCTCCCCAGCGGAATGTTACACTCCACAGGATTCAAACTCAGCAAGATTTTGAGCATTTGCCGACAGGCCAGCGTCGCACAGATCTTGGCAAGTTGTTCTTCTGTCGCTGGAGCTGGAAGCGCGAGTATCGGCACGTCAGAGTCTCTCATACAGGAGCCGACGAGTGGGCTGTTCGCTAGCACACCGAGCGACGACGCGTCACAGTTCGCAGCCAGCGCTTGATGTGAAGCAAGCGCGAAAGACAGCATAGAGATGGCTTGAACGAAAGACGGCATGCTTGATAATGTGTGGTGTAGGGTGCAAAAGCGTGAATGGTCTCTAGCAAGTGCAGCGTCGATTCAGTTCATCCGAGGCCAACGTTGCTGTAAAGGAAGACCATTGAACAGAAAGTTCGAGCATCATACCACGAAGGCCACGCGTGTTTGTTTTGCTTCAGTACGTAGGATAGTTTTTTCCATCGTTCGATAACCTTTGTCTCGCGTCGTTTCGCGATCATTTCGTGGTAGGTACCACTTGAGCAACAATGCCACTCTTCTCCATGGCAGTGACGCTGCCCATAATTGATGATTGATGAAATGACATCTATTAAACTACTCATGTAGAGTCAAATAGCGGAGCTGCCCTAACGGAGCCCAGGTACTAATTACGTGGCGACGTGGGCGAGTTGCCAGTGGGTGAAGTCGTTGGCGAGCAGGCTCGCGAGCCGAGCGTGCTCGGGGCGATCCGTCGGGTGGGATACTTGGCTGCTGGCTTTGCTGTTCATGGCGCTGTTGGCGGCTGCGTCCGCCATGGTGTTGTACTCGCGTCTGTGGTGACACCACGAGCGGACTTGGAGCGAGTCTGCGAGCCGACGCGCCGGGGCGTAGAGTGCTAAAAGCTGAGCGTTCTGAGGCGGTCTGTATGACTCCATCTGCCGCAGTATGAGTTGACTGTCGCCAATGACTGCTAACGGCGTCCATCTGCGCTTGTAGGCCTCCGTTAGGCCGGTGAGGAGGCCGTGATACTCCGCTTGGTTGTTCGTCGTAGTGCTCGCACCGCGCGCCATTGCCGCCGACCAGATCACCTGTGCGCGAGTCGAACTCGAGTCGACCCGTACGACCACAGCTCCAGATCCACCGCGGCCGGGGTTGCCCCGTGATCCTCCGTCGAAGAAAAGAAGAAACGAGTCGTCCTGCGACGGAGCTGACAGGGGCTCTGGCTGCCCATAATTCTGGACATGAGCTCTCTTGTTGCTGCAAGCTGAACGACAGCGCAATTCCAAGTATGATCGATCAGCTCGTACCCAGGTTGCTGCACGAATGTGCCGAACGACAGACTTGACTCGGTGCCACCGACTTGGTGTTCAAAGTCGTAGTCGTAGAGACCCGTGGCGACGACGTTTTCCGCTTGGCGCCCATTAAAATGATTCACGCGGCGCCTAGTAGTCTGCCCATTCCGGGAACAGGGAGCTGTCCCACGCCACTTTTTCATCGGAGTTCACGTCTTGGGATCTCGAAGCTCGTAGTGGACAATCCCACAAGCAGTTGAGCTCTGGATGGAACACACGCAACAGTTTGGGATGCTCGTGCTGGACCAGTGGCCTGCAGTCCGCTTGTTTAGAAAGCCACACGGATCTTAATCGCGGCAAACGCACGAGCGAGGATACATCGATGACCGTGGTCTCAGCGATATTGAGCTCTTGAAGCTGGCGCAACTCTGCTAGAGCCTCTACATTTTGGGGCTCGACGTTCGCGCACCAGCACTTGATCGTCAGCTCCTCGAGGCTTCGCATCGTGCGGAAGATGCTAAAGTTGTGGATGTGATGCCCTGCGAAACACAGTCTCTGCAGAAGCACGAGTTTGCTGAGGAAGGAAACACCGGCATGATGACCACATATTCTCTGTGACTCGCAGAGGTCGAGTTCTTTAAGCATGACCAGAGATCCGAGCGCCGAGACATCACATTTAGACGAGTCGACGTTTATCTTCAGCGAGCGTAGCTGTCGTAATGAATGGACCCAGTCGAACGACTTGAATTCCGGCTGGCAATAGCGAAGCTCGAGCCGTTCCAGGTGAACAAGCTTCGCCAAGGTCGTCGACTCGATGTACCCACTGAAGCGGAGACGCCGAAGTTGAGGCAGCTGAACCAGCACGTCACTAAGCAGTTTCGCATTTCGAGCGACGCGCTGGGAGAACGCTGCTCGATGTTCTTGATCCCAAGCCCCTGAGGGTTCGATTGGATGTTCGATGTCGAGACTCGAGAGGTGTGGGAAGCCGAGAAGAGCATCAAAGTCGGCCGGTCCGTACACTCCCAATGGGCTGCGCGGCGAGTAGTCGTTTATGTAGAGACGCAGTTCCTGGAGATGCGGGAGATGCACCAACGACCGCAGTCCTTGCTCCACGGCATGGCCGATCGATCGAAGATTGGACATGCGATCCAAGTACTCCGCTCTCTCGAGAAAGCCAAACATCCCACTGAAACTCACGTCAATGGT
>JAADXI010000980.1:0-12573 GCA_023337615.1 Pythium brachiatum | reverse complement strand
GTCGTCGCTATCCCAGTAGTCTTCCAGTACGGCTGGCGCGCGCTGGCAGGTCGCGTACTCCGCGTCTGCGATGTAGGAAAGCAGCGACACGATCTGGTCCTCGGACGCGTCGCCGTCGTTAAACGAACTCACGGGGATCTCTACGTGGCTAGCCATGCTGTCGAACGCCTGGATCTTCCAGATGTGGGCGTTGGCCGCTACAGCCGACTCGGGGAACCGCGACGCGAGCCAAATTGCACTCTCGTTCATCTGTGTCGCTGCCCGTGGACTGAGTGCGCTGGTCAGCGATGTCCGGCGGTGCGGCACTGCTGTGGCTTCTGCCTCGAGAGAGTCGGTAGGCGAAGCCGCTGTGTTTCCTAGAAGAGTCTGGTCCACCAAGTCGTTCTGTAGCTCCAGCAGACTGGTGAAGAGGTCCATGGTGGCGATGCTGAGCGAGCTGGAGAGCGAGTCCATGCGGTGCATGAGCTCCAGCGGCAGTCGGCGTCGGTTGTCTGCCGCTGGTGGAGTCTCGCTGGTGGTAGGAGACTCCTGCTCCACGAGAAACTGCAGGAACACCATCAGCAGTGGGTTGGCGTTCGTGTCGCGACAGCACGCGGCCAGTTCTTCCAAAATGACGCGCGCATACAGCGTCGCCGTGCGTGCCGTGGCCTCTGATGTATGCATGAGCCCGTCCAGCAGTGGGCCATCCAGGAAGCGCGTGCGCAGCTGCGTGAGGATCTCGTTGCTGATGGACATGCGCGTGCCCGTCGTGGCGTCCGTCAGCTCATACTGCCCAACCATCGCGAGCGTGCAGCAGAAGCGCAGTCGCATCGCAAGCGAGTGGAGCAGCGTGTCCAGATCCTGACCGACGGCACTACTCGCAGTGGCGTTTCCATTCGCGCGAACGAGCGTGTCTGGGAGTGTCTTGGGCAGCGCGTCGAACGCGGAGATCACGCCGTTGACGGCGTAGTGGCAGAAGGGCGTGAGCGTGAGGATGAACCGACACAGCGCTGGCTCGTGGACGCTGGCAGCGATCACAAGCGCCTCGCGACACTTCTCGCCGGTCCTCTGGGCCGCGTACATGTGCGGCAGCAGTCCCGTGAACAGCACGAGGTCCGAGATCTCCATGTCGCTGCCGCTGCAGCGGTCGGCATGGAGGAAGAAGAACTCGGTCTGCACGGGATCGCAGCGCAGCTTCTTCCACAGAATGTTGAGCAGCGTGATCAGACACTTGCGCACGATCACGTCGTCCACCTCTTTCTTGGTCGCGGCCTGCAGCAGCGCCACCACCGACACGTGCACCTCACGCGTGGGCAGGATCGGGTGGTCCACACGGCTCAGCAGCGCGCCTACGAATTGCATAGCGAGCGACATGATGCCGCACGGCGCGTCGCGTCGCCCCACGTCACACAGATGCGGGATGAGCTGCCGCTCGAGCAGGTACTCCAGACACGCGCGCGGCGCCTGCTGGCCGTCGGGGCCCTGGGTCTGCGTCTGCATCTGCGTCTGTGAATCATCCACGTGGTGGCGTGTGAGCTCGGCCTTGTCCGTGTCGTTTTCCTCGGCGTAGATGAGCAGCACGAGCTTCTGGAGCGAGTCGCGCGTGTGGGACTCGAGCAGCAGGCGGCGCTGCTCCGGCGGATCCAGGTCGCGGGTGAGGATCGAGTCGAGGAAGCGCGAGACCGTGGTCCAGCGGTGGTGGAACTCGTCCACGCGCGACTCGTACAGCGTCGGCGCCACGATGTCGGCGGCCTGCGCCAGCGCGTCGGACGCTCGCGCCGCCACCATCTTGATCTTGCGCTGAAACCAGCTCATGGCGAGGAGCTGTCGCGCGCAGCAGCGCAGTACACAGAGATGCAGGAGGCTGCTGTAGTGATCGCACACACACACGGAGACAGAGCGACGCCAGCTACGCGAGCCAATGCAATGCAAGTGGCGCGTCCAGCGTAGCGGCGGCGATGGCGATGGCGATGGCGATGGTGAGCCGAAAGGGAACGGAGCTGCTCAGTTGGCGGCGTCAGGTAGGTTCTTAACGGTTCGTAACAGCTACTACAGATGATAATGTTGCGCGAAGGTTGTCAGAAGGTGACGCGTTACACAGTATGGGGCTGTGTGGTGGGGTGAGGCACACGCCAATCCACGCGGAAGATGCTGCGGGGAGCGTTGCTGCGTCGCCGCGTGACGCTGCGCGCGGCTGCTGCGTGTCCAGCTAGAGGGGCGAGATGTGTGAGCAGTGCGGCGGTAGAGGAGTGCGGCGAAACGGAGGAAATCCACGCTGGGAAGCCCACAGACGCGGCGGCGACGTCACGCTCTATGAGCCCTGGGCGTGCGCGTGGCGGACCGCTGCCCACGCCCATCGCGACAGCCATGGCGCTGGCAGAGCAGCTGGAGCACCCAGAGTCCTCGCGCATTGGCCGCTCGCTGCAGTCGATGCGAGGCAAGTGGATGCCCGACGGGGAAGGATCCGGGCTCACGCACGAGGAGCTCGCGAGGTAAGAGATCGATTCAGCGAACAGCTCTGTGCGTTTCAAGAACGTGCATTTCAATGGGATTTTACTGATGATGTATCAACTGTCGTATGTAGAGCCAAGCAGTGTCTGGAGCTCCTGCGCCAGCGCGTGGAGCACGAGTGCAACCGTGCACCTGCAGGCGACTACCAGCCGACGGCGGAGAAGCGCGCGCTGCGCAAGCAAAAGGCGACGACGCGGCGATTGGGGCGCATGCTGTCGGCGCTGCTGCGTCAAGAAAGCTTCAAGGAGATCGAGGGCATTGCGTTTCTGTGGGACGAGCTGTTCCCGGAGTTTGCGCGCAACGAAACCCACTGGAGTGTGCAGTGTCAGTACTATGCGCTGGCGCTCAACAAGCAAGGACGGCACCAGGAAGTGGTCGACAAGTTCTTCAAGGAGAGCGTCGTGAGTCTGGAAGGTGGCGACGAAGCTGCGCGGGCTGCGGTGGAGGCGGTGATGCTCACGCGGCCCATCGTGTCAGCGCTGCTGGCGGCGTGCGGACAGGTCCAAGACGCCGCGACAGCCATGCGAGTGCTGCGACTGGCGCACGAGCGTGGTCTGCACGTGAGCCACAACGCCGTCACACAGCTTCTGGATGCGTACATGGAAGGCGACGTCAGTGACAGGTATGAGGCTGCGCTCGAGATCTGCGACGTGGTCGCCCGCGAGCTGGACGGCCGCGTGTCAGTGCCGGCTGTCCTGAAGCTGATCCAGATCGCAGCGGAGCGCAATGAACTGCATCGCGTGATGCCCTTGTACAGTTTACCAGAGGACGAGGCTGTGCGACTGTCGACGCAGATCCTCTTGGGACCCACACTGCACTCGCTTTGGGCGACGAGACACGTGGACGAGATGCTCGTCGTGCTCAAGGACGTGCTGCAATCACGAGAGGCAAGTGCTGATCTCAAAGAGCGCTTGTGCAAGAGCGTGCTAACCAGATCAGTGGAGGAGCGACAAGACGACTGCCACGAGCAAGCCATGCAGGCGACGCTGGGTGTGCTGGTGTTGATGGAACAGCACCATATCCGCGCGAGCAACAAGCCGTTCACGGCGCTGTTCACGGCCCTCATTGAAGATGGCCACTTTGCGACGGTGGACGAGTTTGTGGCTTTCGTCCAAAAGTATCCGCATGTCATGGAGTGGAATGCGTTCATGGTGTGTGAACTGCTGCTGGCGGCCGTGAAGCTGAATCAAGTCAAGTTGATCGACGAGATCGTGGCCCACGCACTCGACAACGGCATCCCCATCAAGTACGTGGCGTTGGAAAGCGTGGTGGCGTACTACTACCGCACGGGCAAGTTCGACAGTGTGGAGAAGGCTGCGAACATCATCCAAGCGCTGCGCAAGAACAAACACATCCCGCTGGGCATGGCGCTCACGGAGATCGGCATGTCGTGCAACCTGAAGCTGGGTCGCCATGACGAAGCCATTCTGCTTTTTGAAGATTTTGCCAAGACCGACGGTGAGAAGAAGCGCGTGCTGACGCGTCGACCGATGCTCCAGGCCGCCAAGGCGGCGTATACGAAGCTGCGGCGCTACAACGAGGCCTACGCTGTACGCCAGCTCCTGCAAGAACACTATCCATCACTGATGTCGACAGCGTACGATGACGAGGACGACGAGAGCGACGAAGAGGAGGAGGACGAAGACGATGAGTATGCGAAATGGGAAGCACAATGGGAGGCGCAGAAGGACGAAGAGGAGGAGGAGCTGTCTACAGTGCCCACGCCTGCAGCGGCGATGTGAGTGTGACGAGTGGCAGTTGAATAATAGGTGATAGGCAACGTGCTGGGACGGTCGGTTTCCTCCAATACAATGGATACAAATATAGAGAAAGAAGAGGCAATACAGCGACGACTGAGCATCGAATCAACGGCCACTTGCTGGCCGGTGTTCGACAGCGAAGCAGAGCGAGACAGCATGACTGGTGCAAGTGTCGGAGGCTCTGCGAAGGAAAACAAACGCCAGGTCAACGTTGAGCAGCTCACGGAGAAGGAGCTGGAGCTGGATGACATCGCCATCGATGCTGCCGTCGCCACGGATGCCTCCATAGACAAGGAGGTCGTGCTGCTGGAGCCGCCCACGCAGGCGCTGCAGGCGTTTGAGCCGTTCATCAAGTGGCTGCTTTCGTCGCCGATCGAAGAGATCACGTCGATCCACAAGACGCTTCCGTTTGAGCTCACAGCGCCATTCACAAAACCGAAGGAAACGGAGCCTCCGAGCTCTTCCAATAGACGAGAGCGGTTTGAATCGAGAGCTCAAGCAGAGCTAGCACGGGCAGCGGTGGAAGCGGATTGCGAAGCGGTCGCGGACGAGCTGTCGATCGCACGTAGAGAGCGAGGAGGCATTGAGGAGACGGTAGGGGATCTGCACGATGAACGGGAAGTCAACCGAGAGCGGATTGCGCTGCTCGAGTCACGGATCGTCAAGCATTTGCAGGACCGCGATCTAGCGATCGCAGAAAAGTACACGACGGAGAAGCAGATCGCCGACATCGAAGCGTGGAAGGCGCAGCATCCAGAACGGAGACAGTCGTCGTTGCTCGGGTTCCTCAAGAAGACGGAGAAGCGCGGCAGCGCCGTCATGTACACCAACAAAGACATTGAGAAGCTGCAGAAGGACATTGCAGATACAAAGATGGAGACGGCACTGGCCAAGACAGAGCTGGACACGCATTACTATCGACTGCGGCAACTGGAAAAGAAATGCGTCGCACTCAAGCTGGAGATTGCGCAGGCCAGCGCGCTGGAGGACGACCTGCAGGCAAGTCTCGGGCAGCTACGGAAAGAGCGGCGGTCGTCGCTGGACAAACTAAAGCAGGTGTCTGCGTACACCGCGAAGCAAGCGAGTCCCAGGGGCAAGACGAGTCCCAACAAGAAAGGCGCCGCGAGTCCGCGTCGAGCGACATGGCTACATTCGCCTAGTTAGGTAATTTACGAAAGTTGGCTGATGGAATGGGAGTGATGGTCTTGTGTTGGCGATTTTCGCCAACGTGGTTTGGTGGTTGAAGTTGTTGGCGATTTCTCCAGAACGCAAAAGGGGAACGAAGGAAGACGCGAAGGAAAAGCGGCGGCGATGTGGCCGCTGTATGACGACGTAGAAGACGAGAAGGCGGGGGAGGAGCAGACGGAGATGGCGGCGAAGCAGTGGGCTGGCTGTGTGGAGAGAGGTGCGTGCGGGAAGCGATCAGTGGGGGAATGGGAGGGGTGAATGAATGGGAAATGGACACTTGCAGGATACTTCGAGGCGTTTAGGCACGACTGGAAGCGCATTCATTACGACGCTATGCGTCTGATTCCTATCGTGGATGACAAAGAGAGTGTACGCTGGAAGGCGGCGAAGGTGAAGATCGAGGAAAGTGCCAGAGAGATGAGGAACCGAGTGGAGACGACGCAGACGACCATACTCGAGAGCGACATCGGACGCGTTCCATCCGTGTGGGAATTGTACGACAACTTCAGATTGTCAGAGTGTGTGGACGACAAGAATCCAGTCGAGGATACCGTGTCCTTGAGAAGTGCACCGTCGTTTGCTCGAATCCACCGCATCGACAGAGTCGTTTTGGTCGACCGACTGGACCGAGAGGACGTTCGATGCGCTCTCATGAGACTGCAAGAAGACGGCGCAGATCTGGTTAACCGCATGACAGTGCATGCTGTGGATCCTCCCCAATGTCCGTTTCTCAATCTGGAGATGCTTGGTTGTCTCGGGTAAGGTGTGGCTCGCGCATGTTGCTTCGTTCTTCAGTAGCTGATCTCTGTTTTTGCCTTCGTATAGTCAGCAGGATACTGAAGAACGCAGCACCAACAATGCTGCAGATGAAGACAATGTGTTAGTGCGACCACCGCGGCCACTGGCGTGTGTCGTGCGAATGGTGGACGTCCCATGTCGGCGACGAACGACTGGGCGCGAGACGGCGTGGTCAAAGCTTCAAGCACAAGCCCAACGTGTTCTCTCGACGGTGATAAATGGGAGCGCAGACGTGATCTCGCGCATCGAAATCGACTCCAAGCCCGACCTGGTCGTTTTCAAACCACTACTGAAGGGGGCTCCAGCCGATGTGTTGGAAAAGTCTGTGGACCCCCCACATAAAGCAGGGGCGTCAGCAAGACCAGCAGACATCGTGCGACAAATTGCGTGCTCGTTTGATCCTGTGTGTCCAAGGTATGCCAAGTTCGACGGTCTCTTTCAGGCTCGACCTCAGAAATCGCTACCCAAGTTTGCATTGTCCACCCTCAAGGGTATCGTGAAGAAGAATGCGAGCCTTTTGCTTGTGAGCGCCACCCCCAACACGTTAGCGAGCGACATTGGCGACATTTTGCGACGGGCGAATCGCGCGAACACCTCACTCGAACTAATCCACGGCAACACTCGGGATCGTCTTCGTTTGGTTCCCCTGGCGTCCGAGGTGGTCATGCATGATGAAGCTCGCATCGACCATGCAGGCGTCACGATTGGTCCTCTCGCTCGAGATATGCTCAAGACGATTCCTCCGCCGCCAATTTCGTTGACGAATGTGGCACTGATGATACCATCCCTTTGGAGGGTCAGTGGGGTATTAGCTCACGTTGACGCGCACAGGACGAGTGACTTCTTCACCTTTCCTGTGGTCGACGTACAAGAGAAGACGATACCACATCCCGACGAGGAAGAGGGCAAATATGAGCTTGTTCCGGATGAAGACCCTCAGTTACCAGTACCTGCTACAAAGAAGTTCGATGCATCGGGAGTCATGGCGGAGAAAAAGCCAAGCACAACAACACCTATCGCTGTTCTGGTGGAGACTCAATTGCTACCGCCGAGAAAGCAAGTTACCTTCAAGGTTCAGGAGAGCGTATCAACGGACGAGCTTGTTATGTCATTTCTTGGGCACGAACCGAGTCAAGGCAACGCGGCTCCGCCTTTGACGAAGACTCCATCGAACCCGCCTGATGCGAGCGCAGCCGTGGTGTCGACTGATACTTCGTTTTTCGCT
Source organism: Pythium brachiatum (assembly GCA_023337615.1). Lineage (NCBI taxonomy): Eukaryota > Oomycota > Peronosporomycetes > Pythiales > Pythiaceae > Pythium > Pythium brachiatum. The sequence goes on along the minus strand of JAADXI010000980.1, from coordinate 5,112 downwards.
TTGGCAATCGACCAACTCGCTCGGCCAGCCGTTTGGTTTCTTGTTCGTGTCAAGCTGCTCAAGGTGAAGCCGATGGCGATGATCGAAGCATTGAAAGCTATTCCGTTGGAAGTTCTCGCCTCGGTAGTATTCCAACTCCAATCCAAGCTGAGAGGAATGGTGTCGCACGCGGCTAAATTACCTCTGGAGGACATCCTGGAAACGTGCCTCGCATTTCGGCATGCTGTTTGGCTCCACAGCTTACGGTGAGACCCTCGACAACAGTCTGATCGGATGTGTACTCTAACACTTTTTAGAATGCTGGTGGAGTTCGATGAAGGCACAAGCTGCAGTCAGTTGCTCATCACTTCAAGAATCGTGACATCTCCAACGTACCAGTCAGCGCTTGCCAAGGCACAGATCAAATCGCTGTCCAATCTCTACATTTCCATGGGTGGTCTACCAATAATCAAGCCACAAGATGATACGGATTGCAAGCCAAACGACGAGCCGCCGCTGAAGAAGACCAGAGCGAGTCTTGTCCAAGAAGAATCCACACCGGTTCGACTTATCTGCGCGATGCACCTTCTCGAACGGGTACGCTGAAGTCTAATAGGTATGCCTCGTGCTGTGCTCACTTCCGTTTTCTGTTGTGGTAGGATGAACTGTTGGAAGAGCTTTCGGAGCTTGACGTCTCGGTCATTGAGAGAGAACTTCCATCGTCCATCGATATCATTGTGGATGAACACAACGCGATCGTGCTACTCACAGACCAGCACTTCACAGGTAATTCCGCTGTGATTTCTCCGATGGATGTTTCCAGATCTCATTAATTGTCTGAACCCCAGAGGAAAAGCTGATGAAGGTGCTAACGTACGAGTTGGCATCGGTCCAAGTTCAGTTCCGTAAACTATGGGTTCTACTCCGTACGGTTCTCGTACTCTTGACTGGCCCTCCGTGGAAACTGACGATGGCATCTTGGTAGGTGCAAATGAGAACGAGGAGGCGCTGCATCTGTTCTTTGCCGCCCTCACCAACTTCAAGATCGACGTGCAAACGTTTTCTTGCCGAGATGACGCCGAGGCGAGCCAAATCATTCGTGGAATCGTCGACGCTTGTGCGGAATCAGCTTTGTCTCGGCATCGCGTTCTCCCGCGGATGTGGTTTGCGCGGCCATTTATGCTTGAAGAGGAGTCACAACTCGAGCTATTCTTGACCTCGACGCGTATCATGAACGCGTTTGCAGCCCAATCAGTTCTGCATCGACTGTCTTTCGAAGAGCTCACGTCCAAGAGGTTCGCGATTCTTGCCACAACGGATTCGTCGGCTTGTCGCTGATAGATTCCTGTTATTGCTAGCATGGAAGAGCTCAAGGCTATGATTGGTGCGTCACTCACCACCGAGCAGCTAACTTTGCTGTGGAGGTACGTTGGGCTCCACTTGAATAGGAATATCCATCCTCGCCACTAACGAATTGGATACAGAATGCTGCACAACCGCCACGGCATCGACGATGGGGAAACAATGCGGTCATGAGTTGATTTATCTATATCCCTTCGCCTGCATCTCCTGCATAGCTTGGTATCGTCCCGTGTAGTAGCCCGACTGATACCACGACAACAACAAGTTCGCGAGATCATCTTGACCCACGCCAGCACCAGGGAACGCTGGCGCTGCTGGCCCACCAGGCATCGACGGAAACGGCACCCTTGGCGGCGGTGGTGGAGTCTGCTGCTGTTGCTGCTGGTGCGTCCACTCATGTCCGTAGCTGTATCCTCCACCTTGACCAGGATACGTTGGGGCCGGGGCTGGCATCTGCTGCTGCTGATGGTGCTGCTGGTGTGGATACGCGTAGGCGTTACTGGCCTGCCACTGCGCTTGCAGCTGAGCGTACGCCTGCGCGTAAGCTGCTTGGTACACCTCGTCTTGTGACTGCGGAGTCTGAGCGTGAGCCTGTGGGTGAGTCTGTGGCGTCGCGCCATCGTCGCAAGCCGTCCAGGCTTCCGACGGATGCGCCGACGCCACTGATTGCTTACGACGCCGTTCCGCCTTCCGGCCATTCCGCGCTGCGTTCTTGCCGTTTGCAGTCGCTGTTGCCACCTTCTCTTCGCGTCGCTTGCCACGCATAGCGTCTTCAAACGCCTGCATCCATAATATCCCAACACAAGTCATCAGAATTCACGATGGAAACATGCCACCAGCATTACGATCGTAACTCACCCGTACGATGGCCATGTCGTCCCATGTCTCCTCCTGGATCGACGCTTCTTCGTCGCTGCTACTCTGAACACCACATCCACAGGCACAGTCGTCAGCCGCCGTCATCCTCATCCACATTTGCCAGCCAACGTACCATGATCGTCGAGATCTGCGACTGGATCGAGCCCAAGCTTATCCATATTGACCACAGGTCCACATCTGATCCCCATCCACATGATCCAGGAGGGCCACTATTCGAGTCTACTCGATGTGGTCCACACATCACACATTCGAAATTTCCCTTTCTCGCCAGACTGATCCGGAAGTGAGTTGCCGGATTCCCAGCGCGCAACTCACGGAACCCGAGGCTCGGGCCGAGTGGCTGGCGAGAGTCTTTGAGACTCTGACAGCGTGGCCTCGCTCATGCTCCAGCCACACTCAGCTGGACTGTGGGGGCAGTTCACTGCAGTAGTGTACAGTCGTGTACCCACCCAAATCCCAGGCGAAGGCCCAACCCTGTTGGCTGCCGGCTGCAGCTGATGACCATGCGCGGGGCTTCGCGAACTCCGAGCAATCCTGCGTCCCTTGGCATCCCGCAGCCCACGCTGCGATGGCTCACTACTCATACTCACTCGAAGCGATGGATTCCTGCCTCCCGAGACTTTCCAGGCTTGCTTCGTCACGCAAATTGCTATTATAACACCATCATTGCGCGGCGCAATGATGGTGTTATAATAGTGTATCTCTCCTGACAGGGGAGACTCCTGTGCCTGTGGGACTGCGTGCCTCCCAGCTTTCTATATATCTCATGTTTCTCGTGGGTTGAGTTGGGAATCCACCGGATCTACTGGAATAGCCATTTGCCCCAATTGATTTTCCGCGTGGTATCTCGAGATATTTCATCCACTCGCCGTTCAGGCAGCACATACAGACGCCGCGCCATGGTTTCTTCGCCTTCCATGGAGCCGCGCAGTGTCATTTCTCCCCTGTAACGTGTGTAATCGCAACGTGGAGACTTCCCGTGGCTCCATATCTCTCGCCCCCTGATGTTGGGTTCAGGCGTTGAACAACAGCCACAAATTTTGGATTTAGGTGCGAGAACTCTAATATTCGATTTTACGGTGCATCCTCCTTGCGATCACGCCCCGCGTCCGATCAAAGTATTGTTGTGAGTACCTCCAGAAGAGCATGATCCATCCCACCGTGGGTGCCCCAGCCCTTGCCCTAGCCCTTTCAAATTTCCGCGGGGCTTTTCTGGACCGCGGCGACTCCTGAGAGTCAGTCAAGTCAGTGTTGTTGGTGTTGGTTATGTTGGTTTGGTGGTTGTTTGTTGGAGTTCATTTGTTGGATTGTTGGTGGAGTGATTGAATTGGTGCCATCCAGGTCGCGAGTTCCCCATCTGGCTGCTTCCTAGTCGATCACACTGGGAATCCCCACCGCCGGCGCTCTCCATGAAGCTCCTGCGGACGCTAACACTCGCGATGGTCGCAGCCCTCGCGGGGGCCGCCGCGGAAAACCCAGCACCGCCACCAACAACGCCACCGCCGTCTGAGTCGCCAACGACTGCGCCACCAGCAGCGCCAGCCACAACGCAGGCGCCGACCACCACCACACCTGTACCAACAACGACCTCACCAACACCACCACCAACGACCACCAACTCACCTGCGCCAGGAGCGAACGCGACGCCCTCACCTGGAACGACGGCGCCCGTTATCGCAAATGAGGACAACACGACAGTGGTTAGGCTGAACTTGGACGCCAAATTGAACATCAGTGACACCGTCACCAGCGCCACGACCATCACCAAACCTTCGGCCGACACCAGCGTCGCGACCCCCGTGTATGGAGAATCCATGGACACTGTGCGTGTGGAGCTGTATACGTCCAACACCAGTACCCAGCTCGGGACGCTCAACAGTGCGATCCCCACGAATCTGTAGGTTCCCCGCCCGCAACCGTTGCTTGGCAAGCTCGTACTGACTGCTTCTGGTTCACAGCGAGTTCAAGTTCAACGTCGACAATGCGCCGGCAGGGACGCGGCCGACGGTGGAGCTCGCGTCTTTCCGGGAGCTAACCAGGCTCGGCGCACTGTACGTGCTGGTCGGCCCGAGCTGCTCGCCTCTATCGAGCCTGTTCTCATCTCTTGTGCTATGTAGAATGTTTTCCAACATCGATTTCGCGGGCTCGAATGTGGCCATCATCGCACCAAAGTCACTCGGATATCTGTACGTGGCTGCACCAGTTAGTCGGCAGCATCTCTCAATGGAATCCCTCGTCTGATGGTCCTCGCTCTCTGCAATTTAGAAAAATCGTGAACACCAACGCCCAAGACGTCGCGTTGGAGCACCCCGAAGAGAAGCCAAATCTCGCAATGTCCGTGAGATCTGTTGGTGGATGGAGCCACTGGAAACCGCTCACCCCTCGTTGCTTGATGTCTGTCCACAGTGAATTCAAGAGTAACAACTTCGCTCAACTGCCGCTGCTGCTCTACCAACGCGAGTACAACAACACGCTGAAAATGTGAGTCTCTGGTTCTCTTCGGTTTGCTTGCTATTGCCATACTGATAGTGGTGAGGTGATGATTGAGCAGCACCGACCCCCAAACTTTGTTGGGCAAAACCACGGAACTCAGTGACGAAGAGTACGCAAACGCGAAGAAGAACCTGGAAAACAACACTTTGCTCTCGTTTATTGGCAACTGCACCAGCGCAGACACCAACGCCTCCGATCACCACGTGGTCTGCATGAACTCCAAGCGCAAGGGCATCCGAACGCTGGTTGACAACATGCCGACTGACGACAACTCCGCCACGTCGAAGACCCCGATCTCACGCGCTCCGAGCGCCAATCCGGATGCCACGACCGTGGCCACGGCCACACCGACGACCTCGCAGTCCCGTGACTCGGCCAACACCACGCTCACGGTGATCG
>JAADXI010000979.1:0-12573 GCA_023337615.1 Pythium brachiatum | reverse complement strand
ACCAAGTGTACGCTACGCTGGACAAGAGCATCGCAGCAGAGAAGCCCATTGATTTGGGACGTTTGCTGGGCCAGTTCACGCTGCAGACCTTCGTGGAAGTCGGGGTGGGTATGGACGACTTCCGGTGGATCGGCCAGCACGAGAACGGGCGCCACCCTGTGGAAGATGTGGTTCATATCGTACCATCGGCAGTGATTCGACGCTTCCGCGTGCCGCCGTTTGTGTGGAAGCTGGAAAAGTATCTCAACATCGGTGTAGAGAAGCAGCGAGCTGAGACGGAGCGCGTGGCGCGTGCGTGGGTGAGTGAGATGATCGTCAAGGGTCTTGAAGCATCCGCTCAGAAGAAATCTATTCAAGGGGTGAAGAAACACAGCGAAGAAGAAGATGAAGATGCGGTCAAGACAGTGGTGGAGTTGTTCTTTGACCAACGGGATGGCGATGACGATGCGATGAAGCCAGAAGCCCTCGCGGACTTCGTTCTCACCTTCGTGTTTGTATCGCAAGACACGACGGCGCTCACGCTCACGTGGATTTTCCTGATGCTCGCCAAGCACCCTCACGTCGAGCAGCGCCTGCGTGAGGAGATGGCGAGCGTGCTCCCGAAGATCGGGATCACTAGTGACTCCTACATCACAACAGACCACGTGCGCCATCTCGTGTACCTGGAAGCGACGATCCGCGAAGTGCTTCGCCTCTATTCGACCATCCCGAAGACGGTACGCGAGGCCAAAGAGGCTACCATCATCTGCGGGGACATCCCAGTGCGGAAGGGTGACCTGGTACTGCTCCAGTGGTACGCGCTGGCACGCAACCCCAACGTGTGGGGTCCAGACGCGGCGGAGCTGAAGCCGGAGAGGTGGATCGACCCCAAGACTGGAGAGCTCATCACGGTTTCACCAACCAAGTACCCAGCGTTCAGCGCCGGCCCTCGGATCTGCATCGGTATGAAGCTCGGCATGATGGAGCTGCGCGTGGCCATGGCTAATCTGCTCCATCGCTACCGGTTCTCGCTTGCGGCACCGAACGACTGCAGTCACAGTGTGGGTATCACGCTGCAGATGACGCACCCGCTCGTCGTCAAGGCCAGAACTGCGGGTCCTACTCAGAACTGAGATATCAACTCAGAAAATGGATCTGAGTCTGAGACGAGATGAAGGGCAATGAAATGATTTTCTATTTGTTTTGGAGGAAATCGTTTGTGTAATTAGCTGAGCCGTCAATCTTTACAGTGGAGCGCCTCTTGGCTGAGTGGTTGGGTCGTTTTTTTCATCAACTCGAAAATCCCCATCAGCGACGGATCCGTTTGGTGTGGGGTGCTGCGTGGGAAGCACACCGGGTTTATTCCTCTCAATTGCGGAGAGATTCGACGACAAGTCAACTGTGTTTCTATTGCCGCCACGACGAACTCGTATGACCCCACGCACCCGGAACCACCAGCCACCAGGCAGTAGCCTGGTCCGATCGCTTGACCCCCGCCATGCTGGACGAGACAGCGCCTAGATTTCTCCGTCTGAGCTCCTGCGGCTGTAGATTGGAGAAGGCAAGACCCCAGGTCATCGGCCTCGCCTACGTTTCCTCCTGCTGGTGCAGCTGAAGGGCGTCATACACAGAACGATTGCAGCTGGGAGCTGTGAATCTGCAGGTCAGAGAGGCGCGCGTGGATCTCCATATCAGGTGCCAGTCTCCGAAAAGTACCGAAACCCATTCCAAAAATATCAAAAAAACGACACCAAATTATGATTTCACTCGATAAATGATAGAGCGTTGTCGATGACTGCACCGTGTTTTGATCCAGCGACACCAAAGATTGGACTCCATTGTTGCCAGCCATCGAAAATAAATGATACTCTGGAAATATATAATGTTGATTTTATTTTGATAGCCCTAAAGTCTTCTAATAACCGATTACCTTCTATCTTCTATAACTTAGCAGGGTGGCAGAAAGCCGGGGACGACTGCACTGCACGAAGTGCCCCAAATCCGAGTTTCACAGATAGAAGCGCTCGCTGTGGTTTGTCACCACCACCATGGCGCATATCAAGCAAGTCAAGGCGAGCGCCGCTCTGATACCAGGTGACGCTACGCTTGACGAGACCATCACACAACCCACCTCACCACAGCCGCACCAGCCTCTCACCAGCAGCGAGCGGCAAAGCGTTCCGCAAGCGCCAGGCCAAGAAGCAAGCGCTGCTGGAAAAGCAAATCGCGGTATTGCGGCAGGAGATCCAGGACAAAATTTTTGTATTGAGCGTAACCAGGCCAAATGCCTGCGCTCAAGACACAGCTTCCAGGGACCGCTCGACTCGTGGCGCTCGCAATCGAGTACTTCCGCATGTTCCAGTTCGGGTTACGGTCGGTTACGGACGTTTCAGTCGCGCATCCACTGGCCAGTGCTGACAGGGATGTCATAAGGCGACAAGAAGCGTTTGTGTACAGCGTCGTGGACCCGGACGTGATTGTCGGCTCCAATATGCGCGGCCCACATGCGCAGCAATGGCGGCTGCACACGCGCGCGCTGGAAGGCTTTTGGTTCAAAATCGCGTCCCCGCCTCGTGTGATTGGCTCGGACGAGGATCCGATCGTAAAAGCCGACTTATTGGGAGGCTTCACGATGGTGCCGCCGTTTGTGGACGACTTTGTTCGCTCTCCCGCTCGCTCTCTCGCCTCGCGCTTACTGAAGAATTCGATGAACAAGAGCGTGGCGTTGTCGTGCTGTGCGTCCCTCCAGTTCTCGAGCGAGAATCGCATCAAGTGGAAGATCATGCAGGCGGATTACGCGCAGACCTTCGTGAACTTGGGCTTGGCACTGCCTCAGGTGGCCGAGGTGATGAAAATCTCTCGACTGACGGTTCACTCCACCATTGAGCCGCTCGAGCGTTGGTGATTGAAGAACGAGGTTCAGTATGGGTACGCGGCTTCTCAATCTCGTGCATTTCGAGCCAACACCGAGTCCAAAGAGCAAGTGGATCCGCTTCCTTGCACCTCGGCCACACCTCAGTCTTATTACCCGTCGATCATGGGGTTTCTTGCGAGCTATTATGTAGGGTCGAAGACCACGTCCATGAACTGCAGTCCGTCACGATAGCGACCTCGTACTACTATGATACTAACCAGGTCCACGATCAGTTGAAAGATCGCGTGTGTGCTTTACGTCATCTTGGCAGCGGACAGAAGATCAAACTGGAAGGGCGAGTACTGTACCTTTACCACTTTAGAATTCCCAAGCTTGCCATTGCTGATGTGTTCTAGAAGGGAGCGAGTCTTTCGTGCGCGGCGCTGTGGTCACTCAGCTTTCTGTCTTTTTGCCTCCCGCGATAACATCAAAGATCAATATTACTTCAACGCTGTGGACAGACCAGTCCACCAGCCGCGCCAGACTCTTGGAGGGGGACCAGGCCGGTGTCCTTGTTCATGGCACGATGTGTTTTCATGAAAGAGAGAGAGAGAGACAAAGAGAGAGAAATCAGTAGAAAACGAGGGCAATTACTGTGGCCTTAGAAGTCGAACGGCTGCAGTTGATCGCCCAGCGTCTTGTCCTCCACAGGGAACAAACACCTGCAACACGGGCATCACGTGCTGATGGGCCCCTTGGCCCGCGCAACAGAAGCTCCGATTGACTCGCATTTGCCAGCGCAACAGCACTCGCTTGGAAGGATTCTTTACAGGTCATAGATGGGTCACAGTGGCGTAGGTCATGCCACTTTTCCGATACAAAAAATGCAAGTGTGACCTAAAAAACAGATGGCTGTTAAATCAGTTAGTACATTGCTGTGTCTTGGAGCGAAAGCCCATGCGCAGGGGGGGGGTAGGGAACCCCCCGGAGCATGATCGATTGCGACCCAGCACCCACCAGAATGATCAATCTATCCTAGCGCGTGCCTTGCCCGCCAGGAGCGAAGCGAAGTTGGCGGTGCGAACGCCGCGCAAGATAGCGCGCAGCGCGTAGCTGCCATCAAACACCCAAATGTACTATGATAAGGCCCATTTCCTGACCTAACAGTGAGACCCGACCTGGCTGTGACCGAACGGGATTCAAGCAACCTTATGGTAACACGGAAGGAACACCTATTCAGCGACTTTGGAAAAATCCGGCGACTCTGCGTCCCGAAGCCCTCATTGGGGCAACCTTGGTGACTTTCTGGCGACTTTACTACGCCCGATAAAATACCGACGACCCAACCGCCTTCCAAAGTCGTCGGTAAGCTTGCTACGGGAGTGCAAAAATCGCTGAATTCTACGAAGAAGATTCCCCGACGATGAAATTTTCAGTCAGAAAAGCGGAAATCTTCCAGGGCTTCCGCACTGATCTCGGCTGCCGAAGAAGTCGGCGGGAACAGACCACAAGCTGAACCTCTAATGCCGCCAACAGCGCCGCCGCCAGAGAGCCCGGATCCAGATTCGTCCTTGGTGGCGGTTGAGGGAGGTGTGGCCGGCGATGGCAGAGAGGAGAATGACGAGGGTGCGTCCTCGGCTCGGCGAGCATTCCTAGACAAGATGGCGTTGACCCATACGCGCGCGCGCATCCAAGAGCTCGACCAGTTGAAGTCGCTGCTGGATCAACTCGGACCTGTGATCTCCCGGCTGTACGACGTTCGCGCTCTAGTAGAAACGACCGCGGTGCTTGATGCTACACTGGACGAGCAAGTAACCCGCCAACTCCAAGCTGCGCGCGACCTCCCAGCTAGCAATGAAGCGACTGCGGAACAAGGAGAACACGATGGTGTTGAAGACACAGAGGGCTTTTCAGCCAGCTTCCACAACGTGATCGAGATGCTTCTCCAGTGAGTTACGTGTTAGTACGCTGTAATTTGCTCCATAAATGCGAGGTCTATTCGTCTCCTTTAGTTTCCTCGTCGTCATCTCGATGAACACAAGACGCCTCTCGACACAGACACTTAAACCACAGATCTCTCCAGCTGTAGTCGACGGTGACCTCTTCGCCACAGATAATCTTGTTGGTGCAAACAGCAACAACAGTATGCTTTCGACCGTTGGAAACACCGGCAAACGTTGCGGAAGGAGCGCACAAATGGTTCATGAAGCGGAGAATGGAGCCAAAACGACGCGCGTCGACGCAGACACGATACCAGGGTGCATTTTCGGCGCGTTCCGTCATGTATAGATCATATCCCTGGTTTGGCTCGCGTAAAGCCGCACTGGGGCTTACCAGTCGCAGTTCCCCAAGATACTCGCCCAAGATGGTTCCGACGTCGATGTCCCTCGTCGCCCTCACACACAGCCCTAGGGCGTCAGAGCGCGTTGCAATCTCAAGCATCGGGAAAGGTGGTAGACTGTTGCCGCACAATCCGCCGTACATACACGACTCTTCCACGCAGAACAGACCCAAGCTTCCGTTTTGGCACGTGTTGTGTCGGCAAGATTTTGGGCAGCCGCACTTTCCGAAGTGCTGCATGTCATGAAAGATCAAACCTTTCGGATTGTAGTTCTCCTGGAGATGCACGATGTCGTGTGGCCACGGAGCAGCTTCCAAACCTCTTGCCCCCTCACAACCTGCGCTCGTGTCGGCAGCTGAGCGAGTTGCTGAAGGCGTAGGTGCACGTTGTGGTTCTTCTGCGATGGGTGCCTCCGTCACCATCCCAGCCGCGTCGCTTTGGCCCGCAACGCGACGATCCCACGGACTTGACGTTGTTGCGCGCGCGGCGACGATGGAGTGCACAACCTCGCATACCCACGACGCCTCACGGCCTGAAGGCGCTGCATAGGTGAAGTTTTCGGGAGTTGTAGCGGTGATGTTTTCGAACAGAGCGCGGAGGTCGAATGTAGATCGACCCACTTCGATCTTACGTTCGCGTTGCTCGTTCTGAGTAGGAGGCATGTTGACGCGTTCGAGATGTGCGCGTAGGTGAGCACCAAAAGAGGTGGGTGTGGCTGGCTGGGACGAAGTTGCACGAGCTTGTCTCGACGATGCGTCGTGTACTAGGGGCATGTAAGTCGTGCGCTTAACTCGCTGCGCGCTGGCGTCGTCCTGTGTAGTCTTACGCTTTGAACCGCTCTTCCTCTGCCCCGCCTCGGCCGGGCGCCCGGCTGCACACATCGCTTTGCCGGTGGGATTCACACGCGCCACCGTATTCTCGCCAGCGATCTGCGCTGCTACCGTGTGCGCCACGGGCAGGACATCCGGCTGCAGAGCTGGCTTCGCCGTGGGCCGCGGCTTCTCGGAGGGCTGCCGTGCGGGCTGCGTTGTGAGCTTCGACTTCACAGCGGACTTGACCTGGACTGTGGGCTGCGCCGTCGCCTGTACTGTGGGCTGAGCCGTCGCCTGTACTATGGGCGGAGCCGTGGCCTGGACTGTGGGCCGAGCCGTGACCTGAACTGTTGGCTGAGCTGTGGGCTGAGCTGTGGGCTGGTCTGTGGGCTGCACCTCGGGCTGAATAGCAAGCTGCATCTTCGGCGATGTCGTCGCTGGGCACAGAATAGGGTGCTCGGGTAAATCCTCCGCAGAGGTGGCGACAACGCCCGTGGCCCTACCCCGGACGGTGGGCGTCGCATTGGAACGCACTGAAGCCTCGCTTGTACTTCCTGTGGGCTGTGAGTCGTCTTCGAAGTCGCTGTCCCATGGAGAACTCCTCAAGGCGAGCGAGCGCCGGGGAACTGTGCGGGCGGAGGGGCGATTGTTCGTCGCAGCCTCATCGTCCGAGTCGAGGATGACGATAACGTCCGCGTCCATAACGACTTGTCTTTTGTTCGCCAAAATCCAAAATGAAAGCCGGCGCGGTAGACTACCATCCAGGGCAACGACACGGAGGGACATTCAGCTTGCTGGAGGATCGTTGTGCAACCTTGCACACGGAATGAATGTCAGACGAGTGAACCTCGGGCAACTTTGCGTGTCATAAAGTCGCCGTACCATCATTCAGTTCTTCTGACCGGCGACCTTGGAGCGGAATGAATGTGGTGCCACCAGTTCGCGCAACCATCGCTCACCCAATCAGCGGTTATATCATTACATAGTGTTGTTGTATCCTCCTTGTTTTGATTTCGACCTCCAGTCCTAACCCCAATTTGCAATCAAGATGAATTCTGGTAAGTGCGGCACGCAAAGCGCTACTAAGTTCGGATATGGTATCCAGTTGCCTTTGAAACGAAAATGGGTTCACTAACGCTGACAGATATGCAGTCCGCCATCTCCGGAAGGCTCTTCGTCGTCTTCATGTGACAAGGAGGCGGCGCGGGTAGCTCACTTAGCACTAAGGTTGGTGATTGTGGTGGTGCGCATCGGAGTGGACTAGAAAGAGCGTGACACATTCCGCGCAAAAGCGGAAACCAATTCATATCAACAGTCCATTCTTTGGTTATAGACACCCGATGCTACACTTCCCAAGCCCGATGTGCACTCCCGGAGGCGCCATGCAATGCAGTAGCTAGCGAATATGGCGTTGGACACATTCACTCTATTTGCCAAGTCGTCTTGCTGCCTTCACCTTCGCTCTTCCACTCGAGACCTCTCGTTTCTCCATCTCGCGGCTGAATGCCGAAAAGTCGTGTAGTGCTCTCGTCTTCTCTTTGCGAGGCGCGGAATCTACCTTGGTCGTCTTGCACGTAATGCCCCACAATGCCCGCAAACGAAGCTCGCAGACGGTCGCCGGTGATAGAGTGTCGAGAGCCTCAAAGCCGGAGGTACTCGCCACTAAATCTGTGCACACTGAAATGCAGTAAATGCCGCAGTTCCGCCCGTCACTCGCCGCCTGCTTTGGTCTCTCCAAGATGAGCTCTTGAGCTGTCGTCGTCGAGTCTGCAACTTGATCGCGCGCCATCCACGTGGATACAAATGGTCGGCAGTACTGCTCCCAGTGGCTTCGCAGTTGAGCGTGGTTGTCTTCGTCTACTAGAGGATCGTAGAGCATGACGATCGCATTGTCGGCGTTGAACGACGCGATGATAAGACCCCAGTGAGCCTGTGTCAGGGACACTGGAAATATTGCAGCTAAGCAGTTGGAGAGTGGCTTGGCAGGGATTGAAAACGGCAATTGCCCTCCGCACAGGAGTGGTCGAAGCGAGTTGAAGACGATGACGTCCGAGCGTACACTGGCAATCTGCTTCATGGCGAATACAAACACAGAATCGTTGAGTCTGGACTCACCTGCAGCGTAGCCAAGCACCTCCGCAAGCTGTATGGTCTCAGTAGTCTCGCCGTCGATGTCGATCTCGAATGCCGAGTCCAGCGAACACGACTCGAGTGCATTGACGACTCGGCTTGCGACATCCGCCGTCGACAGTGGGCTTCCCATGTCTGAAAACGCTGGATAAGGATAGGAGTTGTCGTCCGAATCTGTAGGCATCCGTAGCAGCCACGCCATGTCTAATTCGTAAGCGGCGCACTGGCGCACCGCATCGCAGTACTCAGAGAACGCCGCCAGATTTCGCCCAGTGAAGCCCCGTACAGAATATGCGCCATCGATTCTCGACACGTATTCGCCACCAGTACTCGCGCCCGTCAAGACTACAGGCCTCGCGCGACTTCCAGATGACCAAAACGCTGCTCGAGCTTTGTCATCTGACGATTGTAGCTTGCTAAGCAACGCCTTCGGGATCGTGAAGTTCACGTTGAAGTGAGCAAAGGTCACTTCCTGGTGAGCCGTCGAGATGTCTCGCTTGAGAAGCCAGTCTTCGTCAAAGAGCAGTGGGTACTTACGCAGTGTTTCTTCGGCGTAGCTGACGCCTTCAATTCGTCGGCCAGCTGCTACAAAATCATCCAGTAGCACCGGGCATTTGGACCGTTGCTCGACAGTGGCGACTCGAGCTGAAGCTGAAGCCTTTGATCTCTGCTTCTTCGTAGTATTCGCGTGGGGGCGCATCGCAAGCGTGATGGTACTGAGGATTCCTTCGTCCAAGTTGGCCGACGCTGCTGATCGTTTCGCGGCGGCGTCCGAACCTGGCGGCGCACGCGCCACTCGCCTTTGTGATACTGACTCTCCTACCAAGGAATCCTCACCGACCCACGGCCCGCCTGTACGGTGATCTGCGACTGTGGCTCGCCACGCCAACACTGCTTCCTGGACAGCGACTGCTTGGATTGCAGAGGACGCGTGGGACACTCCAAGTGTCGATATCGACGCAGCGTCATCGTCGCGCTCTCCACTTTCGTTACAGTGCTCGTCACCAAGCTCTGGAGGAGCAGGGATGGCCCTCATCGGCGATCGCAGTAGATCGCAGATGGGATCTTCTTCTGGCTGACGCTGTGTCTGCGCGTGGAGAAGTACGCGGTGCTGCGCTGGCGGCGACGCGGGTCGTAACATCCTTTCGCCAGCCACTGTGGGCACTGCTTCCGATACCATGCTGGCGATTCTCGCGTCTTCGTCTGCGTAGTCGCCGCCACTGCCGACTGAATCTGGCGCCGGCTCGTCGTCTTCCAAAGTGCAGGACTCTCATGACGCGAGCAGTGTCGATAAGACGTCGCGCATCGGCGCTGCCATTGCCTTAAATCGCTGCGATGATTGCACCATCAGATACGCCCGCAGCGGCTCGAAGGCCGCTTCCGCCACATTCCGCTTCTCGATGTTGTCGACCACGACCCCCGACGCGACTTCACGGCGTCTTAGGGTGACATGGGCAACGGATGGGTACGTTGCGTCGCGACCAATAGTCGAAAAGTCGTAGTCTTCTTTGTCGTCATCAGCCCGGACTGCCGCCGTCGCATTGATCGAAGCCGCGATGACACGCGGGCTGAGCCCCAACAAACTCACACGAAGAGACTGCAGCTCTTCCGCCCACTTCTCCATCTTGGGCAGCGACGAGGAGGCATGTGCCAACATCCACCGTGCCGGAATAACGTCGAGCGGCAACCTGCGGTGGTGCAGATACAGTCGAGAGACGAAAATGATGTGACGGCACGGCAGCCGCGACGTTTTGTACGTCGCACATGAGCACGTCCACTTCTTCGTGTTGACGATTCTTGGCTCTCCGCTGTTCACCAACTTTTCCACGGACACACAATCGGGTTCGCCACGCACTTCTTCTATGACATGGGTCATCTGCATCCGATAGTGAGCTTCATGCTGGGCCTGAACGTAGTCGGCGCAGTAGTCGCTGAGCTCAGCGAGAACCGGGCGGATGAAGGGGTCTGCGTTGGACCGCAAAACGGACGTGGAGCTGTCGTATTCGGCTATCCACTTTATCTCGCGACGGAGAACTGCCGTGGCGTACGTGAAGACCGCCTGGAAGCACAAGTCGACGCGCAACTTCATCCCGAGAATGCCTTTAGTGTGCCCCCAGCCTGACTCGACGCGGTTGGTGGTGGGGTTGATGGCAGTGAAAAACGTTCCACGCTCGCAATCGCTCCACATGAAGCGGCATGAATACCACCGATCCTCCATGTACTTGAGGAATTCGGGCGACACGCCATGGAGTAGGTTCGCCAGAAGCCACCGGCGCGACTCAAAGTCAGGGACTGTAGTCACGTACACCATGTCGTGTAGAATTGCGTATACACGATCGCGAAGAGACGGCGGGATCTTGTACTTCTCGTCGCAAACGACCTGGGCGAACCATTTGACGGCGTGGAACTGGCAAAGCAGTACTGCCACGCCTGGGAACATCAGAAGCAGAACTGCCCACTCGACATAGTCTTTGTCAATGATGATCGAGCACAACTTCGTCAGCGCAGTTGGATTCTGCTCGATGAAGAACTTGAAGACGGCCATCATCATGTCCTTCGATTGCGTGAGACACAGGAAGTCGAGCACGGAGACGCCGCTCCCTGACACACTAGTAACCATCAGAGATCCTACAATATCAATCACTGGTTAGACTGGTTTGCAACTCCCTCACACTAGCGCTGTGCACGAACCGAGGTAGTATCCAACGTTGTTGGTGTTGTGCGTCCAGTCGAGCAGTATGCTGTCACCATACTGCTCGAACATGTGCCGCTGCGCCGCGGATTGCATGACGATGCCGCACACTTGCTTATGCTGGTCTTGGATCACCAGACACCTGTATCCCTCGAACGCGGAGAAGCGGAGGATGAGCAGTCGAAGGTTCACAAGGGCGCTGCGACCTCCGAGTCGGTCGCGCTTGAAGTTGGCCAGCTGCTGGGCGTCTATCGCAACAGTCGTTAGGGTGCTGATCGCATCGAGAGTAGTGGTTGTGGGAGCTTGGGCTTGAATCATCGCGACAACCTCGTTGAAGAGGTAGTGCTCCTCCAACAGGACAGCCGCCGAGCGGTAAGAGTTGTAGACCCGTAGGGAGGTCTTGTGGTTGTGACGTATAACCTGCATGATACGGATGTGAATCTTCTGAACGGCATCCAAGCCATGACCATTCAACGCACCTCAGCCACAGAGTGGAAGGCCCACTCGCCGTCGATTCGCACGAGATACACGACGAAGCGTGCTTCACAATCCGTGAACCGAGTCGTGCGAGGAGTGCGGGCGCCTTCCTTTGTCGGATCCTTCCCGCGTGGCTTCTGAAATACACCGTGCGTACACCGCCACGTACACATGGTGTACTCCAACTCCAAGGGGAGCTCCGGCTTCCCGGACTTGCTACACAATCATGGTCGAAATGTCAGCCCTCTCATCGCTCGACTTTTCAACTATGCCGTCCCACCGTACCTGTTGTAGGCCTTAATACTCTGTGACGTTCGTTTGTGGTAGTGGACGTGATTGTCTCTTTGATACAGCTTCCACGCTATCTCCAATGCAGCGAACGAGATGTACACGCGGTGGCCGAAAGGCGGCAAATCAGTGTGGGTATTCGTCGCCTTCTGGCGTCTCACATTCTCGGCCACAGGTTCAGGAAGTGGTTCTCGGCGAGATCTCACGGCCTTTGCCTGCAGTAAGACTGCCGCAACGGAATATGCAGAGTTAATCACTTAGTCGACGAGCCCAATCCATCACTCCAACACCATACCTTCGTATACGAAATCGTCCGGCACCTTGAAATCGCCCGAGTGCGCCACAGCCACATCACCGTCATCTTCGGCCAGCTGAACTTCGCCTTCGTCCTCGTCCATCTCATGGCCGTCGTTCACACAGCAAACCTCCTCCATTTCTTCTTCGACCATTGCACGCGCTGGTTGCCGCAGGATATGCCGGTCGAGATGCACTTATCTCACACGTCACACACTAGTCGCAGCCGTTTCGCTTGCCGTTCGGTGTCGCACCGTTCCAATTGCCCAATTGCCAGTCGAATTGTTTCCTTCCCCACGTTTCCCCCCCCCGGAATATTTCACGTTTACTACCGTATATTTCTTCCCTCCTTCTTGAAATCTATAGTCTCGACTGTCTTGTTTATGTTCCGAATTAAAGTTGCTTGAAGCACCCTCGCTGTGACCTGTATCAGAACTCGCTTTACATCTGAGTGTGGGTGTGGTGCGGCCTTTCTCGCTGATACACAGCCGCTGTCTCAGCTGTCTCCAGCCAGTACTGTAGTGCGTGGCTGGACGCAATGGAGCTCCGCCGAAGTCAAGGAGCCAGCCAGGATTAAATACGCCCATATCTTTGAAAGACGATGCAACTGTTGCCTTTTGACTGGCTTTTTCTAAAGTGTCGGTTCGAACACTCATTTATTTGCACCGGGTTTTGCGTAAACGGCACTGCTGGTCCCCTCGCAATT
>JAADXI010000978.1:0-12590 GCA_023337615.1 Pythium brachiatum | reverse complement strand
CCCCCCCCCCCCCCCCGAGGACGAGAACGATGGCGTTGTACTTAAGACAAAGAGCATTGTGGTTTTCAATTCATTCCACCAAAATCTCTGTCTGAAACGCTTACAGTTGCCGTGCCCAAGATGCCAAGCCTCACGCAAGTTCCGCTCCACGTCGCGATCAAGGCCGTCCCAAGCCTCCGAGTCGTTGGGCTGCGTGAAGTCGTTGCCAGCTACCAGTCGCAGGGACCGCTCTGGGGTCGTGTGATGCAGTTCGCGGCCACGCACAACGTTGCTCGTCGCACTGGAGACGATGGCGCGGCGTGCTTTGCCGTCTTCTACGATATTGGATTCAAGGCCAGCGACGTGGATACTGAGGTCTGTCTTCCAATTGACGCGCAGGCAAGTGTGCCTCAGGACGAGCTCAAGGAGTTCAAGGTGTATGACATCGCGGAGCTGCCTCGTGCTGCGAGCGTCACTCACTTGGGCTCGTACTCTGGACTGAAAGACACGTACGGCCAGCTTTTTGGCTGGTTTGCCGCCAATGGGGAGACCGTGAGTGGGCCGATCCGCGAAGTTTACCACGTCGGTCTCGACAAGAACGACGGCGACGAAGCCAAGCTCGTCACGGAGATCATCGTGCCGCTCGCTTAGTTGAGCTTGGGATTCGCGAAGCCATTGGCAAGATCTGATCGACATGGCTTGGCTTGTATATCATAAAGCATACTTTTCATTGTCCATAAGTGCTTCCATGCCCCCCTGGCTCCCTCATTATGACCAGAGAAATCTGTTGGGACGGTTGTTTTATCGGGACCGGGCCTTGAACTATTCAGTGTATAGTATCCTTTGAACCGCAGTGGTAACTCTGCAATAACTGTGCGGAACCCACGAGGCAGTTCGATGGTCAGTTCGAATGCCGGTCATCACATCGCGCTTTGCGGTTACTGCGTTCGTCGCAGCATTCGAGGAGCGGATTCACGTTCGATATTTTGTGTCTCTCGCAGACTCCAGACACCAATCCACTCGCAGCTTTCGAGCACGAGTGCAACCACTGCGTAAACGTTGCCGTTCGATCCATCTCCTGTCGTAAGCTTGCTTCTGACTCAACGACATCTTCGCAGTGATTGCTCCACTGTTGAGACCATGGAGTCGTCTTCTTTCGATGCTCAAAAAAGCTGTCTGTTAGCCTTGCTTTCCAATCTCCACTCCCTGATTTCCATCAGCAAAGCCACGTCCGCAGCAACGACCTAATCACCCAAGTCCCCAAGTCCATCAATGCCGTTGATCAAGCCCGCGTCGCTCCAAATCGCCATCAAGTCCATCGCCAGCAAGCGTGTGATCGCTGCACGTGCGGTCGTGACCGACTACCAGTCCCAGGGTCCGCTGTGGATGCGTGTAGTGGATGTCGCCAAGACCCACCGCATCCGGCCAGCGACTGGTGAAGCATCCGCGGCGTTCGCGATCTTCCACGACGTCGGGTACAAGGCCAAGGACGTCGACACGGAAGTCTGTCTGCCCATCGTTGATGGAGCCCAGGCCTCTATTAGTGACACACTGGAGCAAGCCGAGATCTACGACGTGCCGGAGCTGCCGCGCGTTGCCAGCGTCACGTACCAAGGCCCGTACGAAGGCCTTCACGGCGTGTACAACGAACTGTTTGGCTGGATCGGAGCTCAAGGTGAGACCGTGAACGGCCCCGTGCGGGAGATCTACCACGTCGGCTTGGAGAGCATCAACCAAGGCGAGGAACACAAGCTCGTGACCGAGATCGTTGTGCCGCTCGCTGGATACTAAGACCTCACAAGTGAAGAATGCAGCAGTGCTGGTAGTATAAAGTGAAGCTGATGGAACGTGCGACTGGTGCGGACAAATAAATGAACTGTATTCATCCCACTACATTAGTCTGTTGGTGTTTTGGTCTGTCACGCACGTTGATACAAAAATGGGTCTTGCGTTAGGGTCTTTTAAACCTCAAACTCCTCGGCGTCCAGCTCACTGGGGCGGTCGACCGTCGAGTCGTGGAACTCACCAACGCTCGAGGCCTCCGAGTAACGCGAGCCGTTGTCGTCGTCGATGTCCACGTCAATGTCCTCGTCGTCCACGTCCACATCATCCACGTCCACGTCATTTTCCTGCTGCGTAGCCGCTGGCTGCACAGGGGCGTTGAAGTACTGGTCAAACTCAAACTCAGTTGTCGTCACAGCAGCAGCAGTAGCAGCAGCAGGCTTGACTTCGTGGAGCGAGTCCAAGTCCACTTCACTGGCCGACTTGTTGAACTTGTTGCCCGCAGACGAGTCCATGAGGTGGTTGCTGTACTGGCTGAAGTCGTCCTCGTCCATGTTCGAGTCCTCGCTCTTGCCACGGAACTTGGTGATGCGTGGCTGTGCGTAGCCCGAGTACTCCTCGTCTCCGCTGAACTCCAGCGTCGCCGCACCAGCAGCAGCACCCGTAGTAACCACCGCCGCTGCCGCTGTGTAGTTGCCCGACCACTCGGTCTTGGAGGCGTTCACGGTGGGCTGCTTCCACTGGCCGCCCATCGCGGCCGCCTTCTCGTCACGGATGTCCGGGTACTGGTTGTTCAAAGCGTGCTGTGGCGTAGCGTAGTTATCGTACGCTGGCACAGCAGCCGTCGTGGTCGTAGGCGGCATCTCCAGGTCCGGGCGCTTGCTGCTGTTGCGGCGGTTCGGCACGTACTTCTGGTCCTCCTCCTCTTCCTCGGCCTCACGCGCACGACGTCTCTGCACCGTGAACACGGACAGCGCTGCCACGAGCACGACCACAAGCACGCCAACAGCGACCGCCACGAACGTCATGATGGGGGCGGTGCCGCTGTCAGCATCCTTGGTGGTGGCTTCCTTGCCGCTGCCCGACGAGCTGCTGTCCTTGGTGCCGTACGCGGCTCCCGATGGCGACTTGGTGGTGGTGGTCGACGACGCATCCGACGACGCGGATGCGACCGCCGCGTTGTCGGTCACCGCGCTCTCCAGCGAAGTCTGTGGCGCCGCCGTCTCGGGCGCCTCCGTGGCATTCGAGGCCTTCTTGACCTTGGGCGCCTTGGTTGTCGGCTCCGGCGTCTCCGTAGGAGCTTCAGTGGTCACCTCAGGCGCGGGCGTGAGCGTTGGCGCCTCCGTGACGGTCACCGTAGGCTTCTTGGTCGTAGGCTCTGGGGTCTCCGTGGGCGCGGCCGTGGTCAGGGACGGCGCTGGGGTCTCCGTGACCTCTGGCTTCATGGTCGTCGGGGCCTTGGTGGTCTTGCTCGGCGACGGCGCCGTCGTGGACGGGAGACCCGTGACGCCAGCGATGCCCGAGCCAGAGCCGTCCTGCGCGTGGGCGGCCGAGGCCGCGAGCGCGAGACAACACGCCAGCAGCGCGAGCTTCTTGATCATCGTGGAGGAGGTAGGTCGGTGTACGGACGCCATGGTGTCTAGTAGTAGACTCACAGCGATCGCGTTCAGTTCTCTTTGAAAAGCCCAAGTGAGGCACAGCGCACGCCGTACAGTAGGCCAGGGACAGCTAACAGACCCTGAGAAAGCAAGAGAAACAGAGCGAGAGAGACCACGGCTGGTCGAGTCTAATGCAGCGCGGAACGTGACACACTGGCCGTGCGATTGTGAGGCGCCCGGCCGGCTGGCGGACCCGTTCAAGCTTTGCGTCCGCTTGGGGCCAGCGGCTCCGTTCCGCCCCTCTTCCGCCACGTCTCTCGCGCGCAACGCCATCCTGCCAGAGGGTTCCCAGGCGGTGGTGCGAGTCACCACCAACGGGCGCTGCCCAGGTGAGCAGCCACAAGCTGCCACGAGCCAGTTGCCGAGGAGAGAGAGGAGAGTTGAAGGAGTACATTTGGCCATTCAGTCAGACGTTTGTATAGACACTCGCTCGAGATCGCTGAAGTGAGCTACTATTTTAAGAGAGGATTGAGAAGATCAGATGTTACATAGCCGTGCGAACTGTCGTCGAGTTGCGACTGAATGTTCGGGCCGCCAATACAATTATTGTCGACAATAATATTGGGCCGATTCCCGCGGCTTTCTGAAGAAATGGGATGGGAGGATGCAGTGGAGAGGAGGGGAGTGCACGCACTGTGGTACTTGCTTACTGTATGTGTCTGCCTGTGTCTGTACTGTAGTGTGGCTTAGTCGGTTTGCAAGAACGACTCACGAGAAACTTAGGAGGTGATCGTGACGGGCGGCGACGGCACCAGGGTGCTCGCGTTGGACGGAGGCGGCGGCAGCGACGTATTGGCCATGGCCTCCGCGATCTCCTTGGGCTCTTTGAACATGATCACCACGGCCGTGACGTTGTCCATCGATCGCTGTTGCACGATCGCGTGTTCCACCGTCGCCTAGATTATACAGCACAGAAACAATGACAGGATCAGCGATCCATGCCCTCAAGCGATCCATCCACTTAGCGTCTTGACGTCAAAATGGCTCACCTCCGCGGCACGCTGGACGTCGCCCAGCTCCACGATCTTCTTCCGCACGAAGTTGATGGCTTCTTGGTCTTTGAGCACGTCGTAAAGGCCGTCACTTGCCAGCAGAATGAACTCCTCGTCGCCTAGGAGACCGTCGAGCATTGAGTCAGTCAGTATCTCCATCTATTCTCCATCCACCAGTGGTAGGTGGGCCACGGTCTCACTTACCTGTCAGTTCTGTGCGCGTGATCTCGGGCATTGCGATGACCAGAGGCCCCTTCAGGATCTCGTGGGGATTCACGGGCAATTCCTGCGAGTCGTACTCGCTGCGAGGCTTCGAGTCGTTGGCATTCTTCTGTGGATCGGGGATGTCGAACTCTTTGAACGGGGAATCACCAAATGCTCGAGACACTGCGAGCTCGCCCATGACGCGGCCGTGGATCACGAAGCCACCGGTCTCCCGTATCCGCTGGGCCTCATCGGGCCGGTTCGGTTTGTGGTCGTTCGATAGTCGCACGGCTTGCCCATTGCGGCTCAATACTGTGCGGGAGTCACCGACGTTCGCGACGAACAACTGATTGCCGACAATAAACGCAGTGGTTGCTGTGCTGCCTGCCTGCGGTCTGTCCGACGTCCCCAGGAAATCGGCATCCGTTCGCTGGAACGCGTCCTCGAGCGTCTGACTTATTCTGTCGTAGAGATCATCGTCTTCCAGCGGCTCCTCCGCTAGCTTGTCTTGCACATCCCACGCCTCTTGCTTCGTGAAGAACTCTTCGATGATGTTGTGGTGCAGCGAGTCGCCCAAGTACGTCGAGGCTTCCATTCCTCCGTGGCCATCGTACACACCAAAGAAGCTTTGTGGATACAGCCCAAGCCGTGTCAGCGACGCGATATTCAAGTCCTGGATGATCGTGTGGGCGTCCTCCATGTTCTTGCGCTGGCCCATGTTGGCAAACGCGCCGTAGTCGAACCGGTTCACAGTCAAACACGTCTGGGATACCAGTAGATCGTCGCCAATCTCCAGTCGGTACGGATCACTGTACGGTCCGCTCAGCTTCATGAACGTGCCGTTGGTCGAGTTCAAGTCGATCAAGTAGAAGCGACTCGTCGATTCGTCAAACCAGATCACGCAGTGCTTTCGCGAGAGCTCTCCATCTCCTGCATGGATCAAATTCTCTGCAGATCGCCCAATACCCGCGCCCTCCGGGCCGATCGTGAACATCTTGCCATTGAGTTTGCCCGACTTGGCCGCGATCTCCAGTGTCTGCGTCGCAGCATCAAACTGCGTCACGTGGAAATCGGATTTGCCCGCTCGAAAAACTGTGTCTTGGTACAACGGCCACTGCCGCTTGTCCTCGACCTGGGCGATCGGCCCTGTGCCTGTGAGGCGAATGAACGTGCCGCTGTTGGTCGATGAGCCGTTCACGATATAGAACCGCCCGCTGTGGTACTCGATCCGCGCGTGGTCTGTACTCGCCAGTAATTTGTCTGCTGGAATCGCGGCGGCGTTGCCTTTCTCGCGTCCGATAGACCCGCCCTGCTCGCCAAACCGGAAGCTCGTGACCAGATCGTCGTCGGAAAACGACGTCATCTTGAGCACGACATGGGACCACTGCAAGCCGCCACTGCCCACTGGTTGCTCGGTGCCTGCTTGATCACCGCCCTCAGCAAGAAGGTTCTCGGAGCCGGCTCGGTTCAGCGCAGCATCGTCAGGCGGCGTGGAGCTCACACTCGAATCTGTTCGCCACAGTCGCGTCACACCCGAGTCCTTCGCGCGATCCAAGCTGTTGATACCACGCGAGTCGGACGACGAAGCTGCGGTTAATACAAGAAGCTGTCAGCACGAAGAGCTCTCTCCTTCTCAGCACGCAGTCAGCACGCAGCACTCACCCGACGAGTCCACGCGAAGTGTAGCGGATCTCCTTCTGTACTCGATATCTTTCAGCGCGTCTACAACAATACCACAACGATCCCATGAGCTCTTCATACAACAGCTCAATATCAACACAATTCCTCCCACGCACCTATCGCAGCTCCTGGTCCGTCGGGGTTGAACCGCTTCAACGTCGCCGCTTGTTCCGGCAGATCATCGCCTGGCACAGCACCCACGTATCCTCCATCACTACTTGACGGCGCGCTGCTGGCTCCTGCTCGTACGCTGCTGCTGCTACTGGTAGCACTCAGTGTCTTGCCCGGCGCGCTGCCCGGGCCGTTATCTCCGTTCACGATGGACATTTTCTCGACTTGATCTCGCACGGCGGACACCATTATGGACTGTGGCGACGTGGGAGGCGATGCGCTGACGTTGGCGCTTGAGCTGTGGGCCTGCATGTCGCTAGCAGGCTTGCAGGTGCTAATATTCCACACCCACAAGGACGCCAGAGTGAGCTAATCGCACTTGAAGATTACCTCACAGCCCTCTGACTGGACGCGCAGCCGATTGTGTGGGGCTGCAGCTGGCGACTCCCGTGCTTTACTCACGTGCGTATGGCGGCGCGTGCCCCTGGGTTGCTTCCACGAGCGGATGGCGATCCAGTCGCGAACCTGAAGCCCTACAATATGGGAGCTTCTCGCTCTCTTTTGTCGGCGGTTTGGCGGCGGATTTCAACGGAAATCACGGCTTTAGACACAGCAAAGCGCAGCGCAGATGATGCACAGAGCCTCGCGTGTCCTGGTGTCCTATGAAGGTGCGTACGTAGATCCTTACGCGTCGCGACAGCGTGGAGATGGCGAGCCGACGCGTTCTCTGCCGCGTCGCTTTGAGATCTTACTGTTCGAAAAACAGACCGAGAGTAGTATACGGTGGATCCTCTACTACGTGATATCACAAGTTCTGCATGCACTGGAAAGGTTACAAGGGTACGCTGAGACTTGGAAGGGGTGAGCGTACCCCCGTGGTAGGAGGTGGGAGCTGTTCGATTGATTGGGAAGGTGTGGCGAATTCAAACCCACGATTGTGAAGAGGTCGAGCACGGATGGTGGTCCATGGGTGGCCTGACGAGATACTGCGTGGCATGGAGCAGCCAGTCGCATTGTAACCGTGGATTTCTCGGGTGAGGAGCCCTTTGGTGGGAGTCTATCCGTGCTTGAGGCCAGTGCTGGCCGAATTGTCCAGCGTCATCGCCCAGACAAACGCTGTGATTGATAGGCGAGAGAAGCAAGGATGCCTCATGAAGTGAATCCAGTGAGGAGACGCGTTCAAGCGTCCGTGTGAGCAATGCATCAGCTTCAAGCCCTGCGTTTGCTCGAGTCTCCTGCTAAGATCGTGCATATTTCACAAATATACACCAAATTAGATCTTTCACTACAAAAATAGACATGAAACCTTTAGTAACGGATATGTTCCCACCACATAACAAAGGTTATCCGACTACTTTCTATCAAGCCAGACGGCAAAACACCAAAAGCTCAATTCCCAGCAGCTCACCAGCTGGAAAGTACATCCACTGACCCAAACTTGACGTCTCTGCTCGCGCCTTTACCAAGCCCAAGCCCACCGCCCGAACAACAGTGACCGACCATGGGCGTTTGCACTGTACGCGCGAGTATTCAGTCGCGACAGTACGCACGTACGGAGCCCGCGGAGCCGCTTGCTGCTCCCGCAGCTTTCCATGTCTCCCGGCGACCGCGACGCGCAGGGACACTTTGCGGCCCATTGCCAGTTACAGCGACCGCCGGTGCACGAGCCTCGGCGTCTATGGATCCGCGCGGCCTGTAGCAGCTTCCTTTCCACCAGTTCTAATAGCATGGCGATTGCGTCCGCCGTGACGCCGTCGTGCCACGTGCGCCGCGTGCGCGTGCGCGCCGCGATCTCTAGCGCCGCTTCCTATGAATATCCAACGAGAGAACACCAACGAACCACAGGCCACATGCGACGGATACGACCGCCGCGGTTGCTGCGGTGGATGGCGCTGGCTGTCGTCGTGAGCGTCATGATCACAGCGTGCCACGCGCAGAATAACGACGGGTCTTCGTCCGGTAACACGGTCACATCAGCGCCACAGACCACGGTACCGCGGCCGAACACGCAGACACCTACGACACAACCAAGACCCTCACCATCCAGTCCTTCTCCTTCCCCTTCAGCGACGCCCGCACCAGACACGCCAAGACCACCAACGCCCACGACAGCAGCGCCAACGTCCCGACCAACAACCACTGCACCAACCTCCCGCCCGACCAACGCTCCTCCCACATCCCGACCAACAACTGCAGCCCCCACAACGAGGCCGACGCCCGAGCCAACGCCGGAGCCAACACCAGAGCCCACGGCCAGGCCGGCGCCGTCTCCACCTGCCACACCGCCAGAGCCTATCACGCCGTTGCCCGTGCCAACCTCACCGCCTCCGTCAGGGGAGGCAACGCCATCGCCAGTGCCTAAACTGACGCCTGGCGCTGGCGTCGTCGTAGATCCTTCTGCTGAGCCTCCAGCCACTGCCAGTCCAAGCCCTATCCCAACGCCGAAGAATGAGACCGACAAGACCAAGGAGCCGTCCAGCTTGCCGCCAACTTCGCCCAAGCCATCCACGACGACAACGCCCAAGCCGACACCGAGCAGTGAACTCAAGGAAGCTTCTGTGAAGACCACGCCACCTAGTTCCTCGGGAAGTAAAGTCTCGGACGCAGAGACCTCCGCTGTCAAAGGAAACAGCAAGATGACCAGCACCGTCACGATTGGCCTGGTCGTCGGTGGTGCGGCTATTGTCGTGGTGGCCATGGCGCTGTTTGTGTACACCCGCGTGAGCAACCGCGACGACGATGACGACGACAAGGCGGAGCCGAGACGAGAAGCTCGAGACCTGCAGACGACGACTCGCAACGCTCCTGCCTACACCCAGCTTTCTCCTGTGCGCCAGGCTCCTCCTCATGGGCAGCCCCCACCTCAAGGAGGCTACGGCAACCGACTGAGTCAGTTGCTCGGTCCGAAGCCATTGATGAGCAGATCGGAAGACAGTCCTGATAGCCCGTCGCGATACGGTGACTCTGTGGACTTCAACGACCCAGCGTTCGACGTGCTCACGCCGACGAGTGACATTATCACAGTGGATCCTCAGCACTCGTTCTCTAGTGACGCCAGTGACCACGTTGGTGGTTTCAACTCGCTCACAGAGAGCGGCAAGCCCAAGATGTACCGAGAGACCCAGGATGACTTCAGCCAGTCCGTGTCATCCGCTGGGCTCCAGTCGATGGCGTCCAGTGGCATTTCAGCTTTCTACTCCCGTGAAACCGGCGAGAACGATGTCTCTGGAGACTCGGATAATGAAGACGAGGAGGATGAGGACGTGGATATCGACGATATGGACAGCCAAGGCGACGGCCAGCATGACAGCGATCTCGCCCCACCTTCAGTGGGAACTGAGAACCAGTGGACGGAGGCCACGGCGTCCATGCCTCGCTTGATCTCCGAGACCTACACGAACATTGACGACCTGGACGACTCAGATCCTGAGAGTGACGGTGAAGATGGCGATGACTACTCCGACGATGGCTCCCAGGGCTCGTACGCATCAGCCAGAACGATCGACACCAGCTTCAGCGGATTCAGCGACGCCCCCGCCGGCGAACGCATGGACAGCGAGCTGTTCAGCGACGATGGCCATGAGTATGATGACCAGGACCGAGACTCGTCGCTCTCGGACGCCTCCTACCAGGACAACAGCTCATCGTTCGTCGGCCCGGCCTCAGATCTGAGCAGTGGAGACGAGTTCCACGACTCGAGCGATGACGATGACGACGACGATGACTTCTCGGACCTTCGGTGAGACCGTGAAGCCGACCCACCCTCCTGTTCGCTAGGAACCTTAGTATGAACCACCTCTCTCTCAGGGCTCCGCATTGAGCCAACCGCGAGAGGGTCGTATAGTATCTATTAGCATTCAATAGAATCGATGGCGAGAGCCGTACAAAAAGATCGGCCTGGTGATCAAGGAAGACACAACCTTGAAGCCACAACATGTTGATGGTGATGATGCCGAGGCTGTTGAGACAGTCTCGATGGCGATACTGTAGCATTCCCATCGCTGTAGAGACCAGACACGTTGGTTCAAGTGGTCCACTCACGTATGGAGCCATGTGGAGAGTCAGTCGGCCACAATGGATACCACGTGGTCTGGCTATCAGGAGGTCTGCACGGACAGACACAATTCCTATACAAACCCAGTCAAGTCAAGCGTGGCAGGGAGTGCCACCACACGGCTGCAATGACTGACGGGCTTACAGAGAAACATCCATGAAGCTCGCCTGCCAGCTGGACGTGGACGGGAGAAGCCACGCTGGTCTCCAATAGCGGAGACCGTAGAGCTCCCCAAGTCGAGTAAAAGACAGCGTAGCAGACGACGCCTCGCCTGGTCCGTACAGTACAGTCCTCTGCTGCTTGTGCACGGCAACGGGTGCATGGAGACTGTAGGACAGTAGTAGTGCAGCAGGATGTTGCGGTGGTGTTGGACTGGCTTGTGAGTAGCTCACAGAATCCACTCCACCACTAGCCAATTTCTCGGAGCTCTCGCGCTTATCATCCGAGCTGCATTCCATCTCATCTCGACGACCACGCGACCATTATGGGACTGTATCGCTCTGCGCTGTGTTTATGTGTGGTCTCGGTCGCGGTGCTGAGCGGCAGCGTGGCGCCGCAGACCACCACGACGACCACGATCCTGGGCGACGGCACCCACCGCACGGAGACCTACGATGCAAGCGGCAACCTCCTCTCCTGGTCCACGGGCCCCACTGCTTCGGGAGCGAATCCGATCCCGTCCGTTGATGGCAGCAAGGATGCGGGACTCGCGACGACGGCGACGTCCTCAACGACCGACGGCGGTCCGATGACGATCGCTGCGAACCCGAGCTCGCAGCCTCCTCAGACTGCTCAGCCGCAGGCCACTCCCGCGCCACAGTCCCCTCAGAACTCGCAGACACAGCCGCCACAGCCAACGCCTGCGCCGCAGACGCCACAGACTTCCCGGCCAACGCCAACGACGCCAAAGCCGACGACCAAGGCACCGACAACGCCAAAGCCAACGACTGCGAAGCCAACGAACACGGTGAGTGCTGGCTCTGACAGCGCCTCGCCAAGCACGACGGCCCCGACGGAGGCTCCTACCACGCCAGCCAACACTCAGGCCCAGGCGACTGATGCGCCTGCGACGTCCGTCCCTCCATCGACCGCCCCAGGCACTTCGGCCGCGCCAGCCTCGTCGATCCCGCCGGCGTCCTCGGTGCCTAAGGCCGACAACACCACTGCTCCTGCTTCGACCACGGACAAGCCGGCGACCACTGTCCCTTCGAAGGATGCGGCCAGCGACAAGGCTTCGTCGACGACGGGCGAGCCAGCGAGCAGCGACGCTCCAGCGCAGAGCAACGAGACCGCCAAGCCACTGAGTGAGGCTGACGATGCCTCGAACGGCCGATCGGGCTCGCGCGGAAATGGCGGTGGCTCCTGGGGTACCATCGTTGCCGTGGCTGGTGTGATCTGTGCGATCGTTGGTATCAGCGCCTTTGCGCTCGTCAGCCGCCGTCGTAAGATGGAGCTCAATGACGCTAAGGCCAGCAACGATAACCTGGACTTTGAGGACGGCACGACGCCTGCGGATGCTCGTCCAGCCCACAACGCCACGCGTCCGGCCGTGCCTCCACCAGCGGCTGTGCTGTCTCCGCAGCGCGTGAGCTACGACTTCCGTCGTGCCTCGGACGCGCCAGCTCCGCGTGGGCCAGCGATGGCTACGCCTGTGGATACCTCCTCGGTTATGCCGATGCAGACCCGCCAGACCCGCGTGGCTTCGTTCGCGCCAGCTCCAGTCCACCACACGCCAGCCGCCGGCTCGGTGCTGGAGACTCGGGAGTCGGTCGAGTCCTCAATCTCGTCGTTCTACCGCTCGTCCAATGACTCGTTCATCAGCAGCGCGTCCGTGGCGCCGCCTCCACCACCAGGCGGCTTTGAAGCTGTGGCGGCTGCCTCCTCTTCGAGCGTCAGCTCGGGGGCGAGCTCGACGGACTTCACGCCCACGAACTCGTTCGTGATGGCCACGTCCGCGGCCAAGACGTCCATGAACGACTCCGTCGTGAGCAGCAACATGGAGTACGAGTTCTGCGACGACGCCTTCCAGCCTGTTGCCAATCGCGGCACGGCCACGAACCTGAACCGCGGCACGGTCTCGAGCCTCAACCGCGGCACTGTCACTGGTCTGAACCGCGGCACTGTCACTGG
>JAADXI010000977.1:0-12606 GCA_023337615.1 Pythium brachiatum | reverse complement strand
GTTGGAAGCGCCGCATCACCACCGTCACTCTCCATATCTAAATGAGTTCTTCACTGCCGTGGTCTTGTCTATACAGCGCATCTAGTTCCGTCACTAGTGGCGCATTTCAATGTCCTATTTGAGACTGAGTACCCAAACTGATGTGGTACACACTATTCTACAATCCGTGATGAACAACCAATAAAACAGTGCAAGTTGCCATGAGCTCCTCGGATGAAGATGAAGATTACGTGCCGGAGGGTGAGTGCGCCTGTGGCTTGGTGCTATATGACAGTACATCAATGTGTAGGAAGTATGCTGTACTCACTCTGGTATATATGGCGTGGTGTATAGACGTGGAGGAGCGTGACGATGTTGTCGCAAATGCCAGCGGCGCCAACGCAGGCAAAGCCACTGATGGCTCGAGCGTGAAGGCCGATCCGCGCGTCAGCAAGCTGTGGGATGATATGAACACTAGCACGAGTGTCTCTAAGCACTCATCGACCAAGTCAGCCAAGGTAGGAAGCGTTTATGTCGTCTGCTGGTGAGAATGTTTAGTGATAGTAACAGTGTTGTGGTTGTGTTGTAGCTGCTGAGTTCGTTGCTGAGTGGCAAGCCGCGCAAGCAGACCAAGAAGCGGAAGCTGCGCGAGTTTGAAATGACGGTGCTGAGCATTGACACTACCAAGTCTCGCAAGGATATCGCAGCCGCGAGCACGAAAGACGAGGTCAAAGAAGTCGTCAAGTTCGCCGGCATGGAGTACAGGTACGGACAAGGCTATCTATATGAGCTAACACTCCGTCGCTCAAATGAATTCTCACTGTGTATGATGCCCTGCAGTGTCTCGAAGCGCGTTGCGCCGGCTGCCAAGAGTCAGAAGCTGGACCAAGTGCTAGCGTCTTTGGATGGCCCCAAGAAGGTCTCAACCATGGAGAAGACATCGATTGACTGGGATAAGTTCAAGGAGAAGGAAGGCATTGAGGACGAGCTCGCGCAGTACACCAAGGACGGCTACATCGAGAAGCAGGAGTTCTTGCAGCGACTGGATCTCAAGCGGTTTGAGATCGAAAAGACGGAGCGTGACCGCGTCCGCAAACTGCAACAACAAGCCGCGCCGCCACAGTGAGCTCCTGGATACAAGAGATCTATCTCATCAGTAGTACAGTATTTACACCCAAGAAAAGCGGCCGGATCATTCATGCAGAACCAGCGAGAGTGTATTCAAACATTGGGTCGTGTCCCGCGAGTTGATCTAGTCCATCTCCATCGGAACAACGTCAGGTGCCGCCGAGCCGTCCTGGTGGGACGACCCGTCGTCGCCGTTGTCGTCATCCCCGTTGCCTCGCTGGTCCTGTAAATGAAAGAGGCGCCATCAGCAGTGCTCTATCCAGCACATAACAGAAGGTGATCGTGTGCGTACCTTGTCGTCGCGGTAGAACTCAGCATCGTTCTGGCGCCGGCCGTCGTTGTCTGTTCGAGAGTCGGGATCCACTGCGTCTTCATCTTCCTCACGGAGCATCGCGCTTGGCGGCATCTCTGTCATCTGAACGCTCGGCGCTCCATCCAAAGCACGCAAGTGCTCGAAGATCTTGATCCTACACATAGGCAGCCAACCCAGCATTAGTCATTGTCCCACACCAGGATGGTATCTCGCTCGGACGTACTTGTACTCCTCCAGGTACTCGCGCGAGTTGGCGTTCTCAAGCTCCGGATCTGGCTCGAGGTGCAGCTTGAACGATGGCGCGTAGTATTCAAAGTAGTCGTTGTAGGGGATGTTGTTCGAGATCTCTTCGTCCAGCAGCACAGAGGTTTCGTACGCCCACGCACGCGACACATTTCGAATCGTGTAGCCACCACCACCGACAACAAGCGTCGGCAGCCCGAAGCTCTTGACGTAGCGGACACACTCGCCGTGGCCTCGCGTGGTGACATTGAAACAGCCAAGGCGATCGCCCGTCAACGAATCAGCACCACACTGAAGCACGACCGCAGCCGGGGCGAACGTTTCCATTACCTTGGCGATGACTGGCTTGAAGACGCTCTCATAGCTGTCGTCCGTCATACCGCTCAACAGAGGGAAGTTGACCGCGTAGTACTTGCCATTCTTGGCGCCAATGTCCTTGATGTCGCCCGTTCCTGGGAAGAAGTCGCCGTACTTGTGGAACGACACAGTCATCACGCGGTCCGTGACGTAAAAGGCTTCTTCGACGCCGTCACCGTGGTGCACGTCGATATCAATGTACAGCACACGCGGGTGGTGCCTATAGTCGATTACATTGTCAGTACTGATTGTTAGGAAGGGTGCAGCACAAGCAGACGTACTTGAGAAGCTCGAGGATGCCGAGCACGATGTCGTTGACGTAGCAGAAGCCCGAGCCTTCCGCCTTCTTCGCGTGGTGGAGACCGCCCGCCCAGTTAATGGCGATATCACAGAGCCCGTGATTCAGACGAACAGCAGCATCTACGCTTGTTGGGATCAGTAGCGTCAGAGAGACTCATTGTTTGTAAGGTGTGAAGTGAGTTAGCTGGCGTACCGAGAGTTCCTCCTGAGTAGATCCGGCAGAAGTCAAAGATGCCGTCGAACACCGGACAGTCGGTCAGCTCGCCCAGGTTGACTGCACAACATCATACATTATTAGAACCATCGCCGACAGGCTCACTGAGGGAGGCAATGGACGTACACTTTTGGAGATCGACGCCCAAGTCTTTCTGGTTCACGGGGTTCACGCGCTGCAGAAAGTCGACGTACTCGGCCGAGTGGAAGGCCTTGATCTCCTCTGCCGACGCCCAGTGGGGTTCCTATCGCCATAGTATCGCCTCATGAGCCCACAAGCGCTGTTATCGTACGTGGATACGCCCTCACTGTACTCACAAACACGTCCATCTTGCGGTAGAGGTCGTAGTTCACGACGAGCTGGTGCGCCAACTTGAGTCGGTGCGGCTTCATCGGGTGGCCCGGGCCGTAGTAGAAGTGGCCCTCATCCGCTGCAGGTCATTCCCCAATCACATAGATCAGTATGGAGCCCAGCAACGCCAGTATGGCGCCACAGGCTGCATCTTCCTTCACAGTAGGGAAGCCCGAGGCGCATGCTCTTGTTCAGGCGCTACAACCGCCACACACAGCCAGTACGTACGGTGGTAGAAGTACGACACGCGCTTCTTCGTCGCGCCCAGGTTCGCCATCTCTCTCTCACGTAGAAGAGCTCGTCACGGCGGCAGACACAGACAGAGCGACACACTTCAGGAGCTCCTCGCCTTCGTCTTCCCCACTGCACGACTCCGAGTCGTCCAGTTTTGCAGAGGTCCCGGTACTGTACTCCCTATTTTACGCGATATTCATTATTTCAGTAGAGTATAGCTACCTGTGTATATCGTATAGTAGAGGTTTTGCAGTACGACACGGTCGGCACCGCACATTTGGCACCGATCCATTGACCAGCACCACCATGCGCGCCTCCATTGCCTCGTCCTGTGGACACCGCGCTGCGCTAGGCGCGCGCCACAGCAGCGTCACTGTACAGGCAGCTCCGCGTGCGGTTCGCACAGCGCTTTTCAGCAGCGGCGCGTCGTCCAATGCGCCGAAATCGTCGCTCCACCCAGCGGTCGCGGCGGCTGTGGGTGGCGGTGCGGCGGCGGCCGTGCTGGCTGCGTACAATGGCGTGGTGCCGCACGACTGGCTCATCAAGCAGCTCACGGAGCCAGTGATCATGCCCATTGTGCGCATGTTCGACCCGGAGACGGCCCACGTGATCGCTGTCAAGACCACGGCGCTCGGTCTCGCACCACGGGTGCGTGGAGCTACTCACCTACGAACAGCTACAGTGTGTTACAAGCTGGATGACTATCTTGTGGACTTGGACTATAGGATGAGAAGACGGACCCAGAGATTCTGCGCGTGCAGGCCTTTGGCCGGGAGTTCCCGAATCCACTGGGTATGGCTGCGGGCTTTGACAAGGACGCCGAGGCGATGGAAGGCCTCCTGGATATGGGCTTCGGCTTCGTGGAGATCGGCAGCGTGACGCCCAAGCCACAGTCGGGAAACCCCAAGCCTCGCGTGTTCCGCCTGACGGAGGACAACGGCGTGATCAACCGCTACGGCTTCAACAGCAAGGGCCTGGAGAGTGCGGCCCAGCGACTGGGCGCCTACGTGGCCACGCGGGACGCGACTGCTGCGTGGCACCGCTCGGGCGTGCTCGGCGTGAACCTGGGCAAGAACAAGCTCACAGAGGATGCCGCTGCTGACTATATCGAAGGCGTGCTCACGCTGGGAAAGTACGCCGACTACCTGGTAGTGAACGTGTCGTCGCCCAACACGCCTGGCTTGCGGTCGCTCCAGGGCAAGCAGCAGCTTTACGATCTCGTGAGCCGAGTGCTCAAGGCACGTAGTGAGGTCGAGACTCAGGAAGGCCGCAAGATCCCGCTGCTGGTCAAGATCGCGCCGGATCTCACAAGCGACGACAAGAAGGACATCGCGGATGTCGCGCTGGAGCTCAAGCTGGACGGGCTCATCGTCTCCAACACCACGCTGAGCCGACCGGAGACGCTCAAGAGGTATGGACTTCACGCAGATTATAGTTGTGTTGGGTGGGTACCCATGGACTGACCGTGGCTTTGTTGGATTTGCAGTGAGCACAAGGGAGAGACTGGTGGTCTCAGTGGTGCGCCCGTGCGGGAGCTGTCGACGCAGGTGCTGCACGATATGTACAAGCTGACGGAAGGCCGCGTCCCACTCATCGGCGTGGGCGGCGTGTCGTCGGGCAAGGACGCGTACGACAAGATCAAGGCCGGTGCCACGCTCGTGCAGATGTACTCGTGTCTGGTGTTTGACGGACCACTCGCAGTGCCACGCGCCAAGAAGGAATTGGTGGAGCTGCTGCAGAAAGATGGATACTCGAGTGTGGCCCAAGCCATTGGTGCGGCTCACAAGAAGTAATCGCAATAATACCAAGCAACATCAACACCAACTCCCCGAGCTAGCAATGCGAAATTCATTTCCATTTCCCGCAGCGCCAATTCCATCAGTCGATCTCGATCGCCTTCAGCGTTGAGCACATCTCGCACACTGGGTCACCTGCGTCGTTCACATACGTACACGCGCTGCACACCCAGACGCGAGCCGCTGGTGGAGCAGACGCTGCGGCAGGCCGGCGAGTCACAAAGACCGAGTCTTCAAAGCCGACTTCGCGTTCGTTGCCTTCATCTGCCAGAGCGAGGTCTTCCACGACATCTTCTGAAAGCCGCATGAACACTGCATCTCCTGCTTTGATTCTACAATAACCAACACGTTAGACGACTCCCACAAATCACTCTCCAGCAAAAGCTATCATAGAGAAGACTTACCCGCACTCCCGCAACTTGCGATTGTCGTGAAGCACGTCGCCACGAAAGTAGAGCTTCTGGCGGATCGGGTACAGATCGGTTTCTTCAAAAATCTTCGTCTTGAGCACGTACACGGTATCATCCGCATTGGCAGCAATCGGCCACGTTGATCCTGACCCGGTCTTGATGCGCTTTGAACGTCTCCGGCCAGAACTCGACTCGTCCGTAAGCGTCACGGACGTTGGGACGGGCAGGTCGTCCGCGAGCAGCTGAACATGCACGATGCGGTTCTCGAAATTGTGCAGCGCGTCCTGGTAGACCTTCTCATTGGTGTCTTCACACTCCTGGCAAGTCGCGCTTCTGCTGTCCATTTCATCGTAGCTGTCCGATGGAATGCCCCACCCGCTGGATAGCGCCTGGCCAAGTGCTGACAAGCTGCATGATTTCCACATCATCTGGCCCGTGGGGAGTAGCTCACCGTAGTAGTATCGGCTCTCTGGCATGCCGTACAGTTCGCCGAGGTGGAGCATTTCGTCTGGATACACAAACTCAACGTCGATGTCTGAGAACGGAACCGACTTGCCTTTGATCACTTGCACCAACGTCCGCGGGAGCAGCAGCTTGCCGTGGTCGCATGTGAGCTCGTCACAGCGCAGCTCCTCCGGATTCGGTCGATCGACATCTCGAATGTAGGCGCGCCATGATCGCATCCACGACGCATTGACCATGAACATTGTCGTCTTCCGCTTTGCTGAGGACGTGCCAAGAGGCACGAAGATCTCAGTCAGCAGAAACGACCCACTCTGCGACTGGATTCGTCTTCGATACAATCGGCCAAGTGATCCGTGGCTGAGTACCTTGTCTCGCTCGCTCCGCTGCTTCTGCGAGTCTTCATCAGTCGCGGCACGATCAACGACACACATCGGACAGGGTTCCGCAGTCGCCGAGTCCTCAAACACGCGGGCGACTGGGAATTTCTCACTGAAATACAGCCACGTATCCAGTGGAACCACCTTGTACTTCCTCTTGTCGAGAATCACGTTTCCATGAGGACACGAGATATCTTCGTTCAGCATTGACTGCCAATGGGTGTTGGAGGCATCCGCATTGGACTCGAAGTGAGACTGAAGACCGTTGCTTGCCTTCTTCGCGTTGGCCTTGTTTGCTCGCTGGAGATTCTTCTGACTTTGAGTCAGGTACGACTTGTAGCTCGCCATCCACGCGCGGCTCATCAGATAATTCGGTGACTGGCCGGGTATCACGATTGCTTTGAGTAGCTCCAACTCTGTGCCGAGTTCTGATAACTGGTTCGCGTCTTCAAGTAGCTTCTCTCTAAAGGAAGATTCACATGTTTTGCATCGAAATGTGTTCGCCGCAAAGACTGGTAACCGCGCCAGCGTAGCAGTTTTCAGAACCTGGCCATCGAACGAAAGTCCACACGTCTGCTGAAGATGCTCGAACAGTGGAGCAGAGATGCGCTTCAAGTGTCGGACGTTTTCGGGCGAAAACCGTACAACGAGGTTGTGGTTCCCTCCTTGTGTGCAGCTATGGAGGCAGCAATGGCGTGCAACATCCATTGGTTGCGAGAATGGCACACCCTCTGCACTCCCGACGGCAGTTTCTGGAACGACTTCCTCTTCCTTCTCTTCTGTGTCAACCACCACAACTTCACGCTTTTCTTCTTGGTCTTGAACTTCATCCGAATCTGTACCGTCGGTCTTGCTCTCCTCCACGTCGATGGGGCTTTCTGTCGTCGAAGCAACACGAGCCGGCTTCACTGGCGGCGTGTATTCTTCACCTGATACCCACGACGTCAGCCACTGCGAGTCTACCCAGTAGTAATCGAGAGCGTCAGGCGCAGCATGTGGGCGGCTTTTCTCGAAAAACGTCTTGTAGGCTTCAGAACGTTCCTTGATTCGAACTTCCAGCTGATCTGCGCGTTTTCGATATTCGTCGACTTCTTGGTGGAAATCGTTGTTCCACACATTGACCTCATCACGACACAACTCGCTCGGATTGACGACGGTTGTCTGAAGTGTCGAGTCATCAACTCGAGTGTACATCAACATGTACGCATCTCGCGAGCGGATCACTTTGCCTTGGTGTTCTTGTGCGCCTTCTGTATCCACGACGGCAGTCATACTCGTGACAATATTGTCATCGAACTCAAACCAGTCTCCAACGCCTCGGTTACCAGTAGCACTTGGATGCGCCACAGACGCTGTGTAGTGGCCAACATTGGCGCTCTTGCCTCGGTGGTTCAGGTATCCGCTCAGACGATAGACAGCGTCACGACCGGCATTGAAAGCGCCTGGGTTTCCACATCGTCGAAGAATATCCGTCATGTTGATGGTCTCGCTGACTTCAATCACATCCTACGAGGCAACACGAGCATTTAGCCAAAAACACCACAGCCAATAGTGGGACTTCAACTCTTCTACGTACCATCAGCTTCTTTTTTCGTCCAGCCTGCGCGTCGTACACGAAGCGCATCAACTGGAGTGTGAGCACAGGCGGTAGTTTGTCCGCGTCGACCTCGATATACCGCTCCGCGTTCTCCTTCGAGTCGCAGTGATCGCAGAAATACTTGTTGTCGCCGTCCAGCAACTCGGGTGCCAAGTACGACTCGATGCACCGCTCCACAGTTTTGTGGTTTTTGATATTGAGCGACTAAAAACACGAGAACAGCCAGTCAGTACGGGAATGGTAGCAGCACCACAGTCACACCACACTCACAATCTCGTAGTAGGACGACGGCCGTGAAGACTTGTGGTTGCAGCGCATACACTTGGTTACGTAGCTCATTTGGCCTTGAAACACGCGATCCACCAGTTCCGTATGCTCGGCGACGCGCGAGAGCGTGAAAATGCCACGCAAATGCGCGAGTAGCAGCTTGCTGAACTCCTGCAAACCATTCACAATGCGTATATTCAGCAGCAGCTCCAAGATCGAGTTCAAAGAGCAGTTAGCAGACTCACCTGGGCATCCTGCTGCATCACGCTGTTCAGCGACAGCGTCAAAGCAAATTCCTGCGGGTCGTACACGCTCTTGCGGCCCAACTGCATGGCTGCAAACAGGCGCTGGAGCGCACGCATCTGCATGATCTGCTGCTCGCTCACGTCGTTTTCTTTCGGCTCCCAGTCGTACACAGCCTTGCGGAACGGCACGTTCACAAAAAGACACTGGAGCATGCTGTTCAAGTAGCACGTCGCGCCCAAGTTGCGCAGCCCCACGG
Organism: Pythium brachiatum; assembly: GCA_023337615.1. Lineage (NCBI taxonomy): Eukaryota > Oomycota > Peronosporomycetes > Pythiales > Pythiaceae > Pythium > Pythium brachiatum. The sequence goes on along the minus strand of JAADXI010000977.1, from coordinate 4,073 downwards.
GCGCCAGCCGCGCGTTTGCGTCCACCACCGTCACGCCAGGCACAAACACATCGCCCGTCGCTGATGGGTATGGACCACGCATGAGCTCGCGCGGGTCGTCGCCCAGCAACCGCTGCAGGATTTTCTTGCTCTGCCAGATCCCCTACAAATACACACATAATCAGCTTAGTACAACATCTCTCATCGCACCTATGGTCTAGTCACCCACCTTGTGGTACTCGCCGAGCCCGTACAGACAGTTGGGATTGTGCTCGCAGTTCTTAACCATCAAAGTCGCCGGTGTAGTACTGCCGGCCTTGCTCTTCTTGCGCTGCTGCTGGTGGTCGCTCAGCCGACACGGACGCATCTGCAGCGCGTACGGGTCTACGATGCGTGGGTCGGGGTCTCCGTCTTGCGCGTGCGCCGGCGTTAGCGACGCGCGCTTGCGCTTGGGCGTCGCCTTCGCCATCGCCAGCTTCTCTTCTCCCTCTGCTAATAGAGTCGCTTGCCGTCTTGAGCTTCTCCCCCTTCCAAACGGAAGTTGCCGCGAATGGAACGGGTCGGGTTCATGGGCTTCAAAACAATTATGAGAAGCAAACGGGTCTACTAAGCACCAAACCCATCGGTTTTTGGTGGTAGTCATTTTATTAGTGGACCCTCTAGACATGGCTCCATTGCAAGGCGAGGACTCTGGACTTCCTCCCTGCTTCCGCTGCTCAAACCGAAGGAGCTGGGACACTGAACGACAGTCAACTCCATTAAATGGAATTGGGTGAGCGCACGGGCGACGTGCATGACGATCTTGACGGCAATGCAGTTCGTTCGACTGCTGCTCGGGTTCGTCCCAGCGGGTCCGCACAGACTGCGAGTCTCTGTTTTGCATGAATCCGACCACCATGCGGGAGTTCCCCCGTCACGCCGATGCGTTTACCGAAGCACCCGAGCTCACGTGACGATAATTTGCTTCGTCCAGGAAGTCGTCGATCTGATCCAAATCCACGCGGCGTGCTGGAAGACACTACTACTGTACAGAAGATGCATGTTCCACCCACAGAAGGCTATTTGAAAGAACACATCGCGGCTGAGCAGGGTAAGCCTTGTAGCTGACCTGCTTTCTCGGGTGGGTTCGCAAGCTGTGTGCGGCCGGTTCGTGCCTCCTCACGCGGATACGATCACGTTTCGCATCCGACCACGATTTGTTTTGGCCCTGTTGAGCTACTGCCGAAATACAAATGGGCGGTGACGAATTCACATTTTACGCGAAATCACTTTTACGTGATCCCTTCAAGGGATTCCCCTGGGAATACACGGTCAGTGGAGACCTGGAACACTCGAAGCCTGGCTCGCCACGCCCTCGACCTGCGCAGCACGGCGCCAAAGCGTCTCCAGCAGAAAATCGCCGAACGCAACGCGACTTCGCTCAACAGGGTCAAGCTGCTCCAGCTCCGAGCTGGGCTGGAGGCCCGATGCGAGATTCATGAGCTGGAGCAGATCGGACACATCTCTACCGCCGCGCTGGGTCATGTCGTTGATGGTGAGCACGTGCTTCATGGAATTGAACTTCATGATGCAGCTCTCGGCGTACGTGGAGTCATCAAATCCATGGCTTTTCTCAAAGGAGATCCTACAGTATCGTCAAACGAACAGTGGGAAGATTGATCACGCAACCGCACACGACCAGGTACGACCAGTGCATTTACCACGTACCATCCGTCCGCGTATTCACTGAGCTGTAAAGCCCCTGAACTGCCGTGGTCCTTGACGCTTTTCCACGAGTGATTGACGACACGACCGCCGGCTGCCATGTGTAGGTCAGTGGTATTGTGGCGAATGCGGTCACCCAAGATCTCGGATGTCTAATATACATGAACAGATTAGCCTTCCTGCCGCCACTAAGCACCTACTTCGCAGTTGCCAACTCACATAGGTAACGGGCGCGGTGACACTGGTCGTAATATCCCCACGCCGAAGATCTTCCACACGGCGTCTGCAATATCCACATAGTGGCCATTCAAGCGACGGCACATCACGCCCTCCAGCAGCATTGGCTGCTGTGTGCTCATCCGATATTCACAGCGACTGTAGTGCGTGTCGTCCACGGCATCCATCAGTCCACTGTTGATCGACCAGCTCGGGATCTTACGATACAATCTCTCCATGATCCTGTCAGCATTGCAGTGGAGGCGGCTCGGATGCGAGCCCAGCACATTCAGCTTCCACTCGTTTTCCTCCGACGTCAGCAACGCCTGGGTACACGGCCTCACTCGCTTGGTCAGCTGCAACAGCCCCGTCGCTATCGTCCTGCACTCGGCCAACGCAGTGCGTAGCTTCAGGTTCTCTTGGATCGCCTCCAGGCGCTGTGCCGACTGGTCGTACGCGAGCTTCTTCCACTGGCCTTCGCGGCTGAGCACGTCGCGGCGCTTGCGCTGGAGCCGCGTGAGTACGTCTTGCAGGTCTTTCATATCCTCACGCAGCACCAGGATCTCGTCCTTTCTAGTCGTCGCGGCCACAGTCTTCTCTCTGCGCTGCGTAGGCGTCCGCGGCGTCACCACGGCAGCTCGAATTGGAAATCCGTTGTCCTGTGATGAGGGAAAGAAACGAGAGGCCATGTATGGCTGTTCATTGGGGGAAATATCATTTGATGTGATGTTAATTGGATGGAAAGATGAGGAGCCTGGGGGTGGCTCATGAGCAAATTACACTGCGGATCCTGTATGTTAGAAACTCGCATGCGATCCCATTCTCCCTGTCATACGAAGGCTGGCTTCGCAGTAGTATCACACGGCGTCACACTACATAAAAAAGTGATGTGATCTCACCTGGTTACACCTTACGACCACTAGAATAGAGAAGCAGGTGTGGGAATTCTTTCTCGATGGCCTCATTTGCTTTGGCTTCCTGCGGTGCAATGCTGTATCTCAAGCTGTATCTAGGTCCTGGATGGAATTCAGCACTTTGTATGAGTGATACACTGCGTGCAGCTTCAATTCCACGCTGGTACGGGTACTAGAATGAGATAAACGCCACGGGAGCACTGGCGGCCTGGGCGGCGACTTGCTCGACCTGCTGCACGCGCTGCCAGAGCACATCCACGAGAAAGTCCGCAAAGCTGTGGCGAGCGCCTTCAATCGTATCAGGCGCAGGCTGCCTTCGGCGATTGCCTGTCTCAAAGCCAGACGCGCGGTTCATCATCTTGATCAGCCGCAGCTCGTTTTGGCCGGAGCGCTGCAGCATGAGTTCGATCGGCAGCACCTGCTTCGTGGAGCTGAGTTTCATCAGGCAGCTTTCGCCGTAGCCATCATTGCTGGGTGCTTTCTCGAACGAAATCCTGGTGGTCAGATACGTGCATTAATAGGGAGAAATCCACGCACTCCTCGATGAAGAGCTCTTCGTATGCAGTGACTCACCAGCCGTCGGCGTTGTCGCCGAGCTTGGGCGGCGATGCGTCGACGCGCTGCTCGACTGTCTTCCACGTGATCACGATCCGCGCGTCTTCTTCAACACGTTGACACAGTTCGTGGATGAAATGGTCAAAGGTCTGTCCGCCCACAGAGCTTCTCACGCGAGTGGTCGTCAAGCGGATCCGATCGGCCAGCATCTCTGTGGTCTAGGAGATGCAAGAGACCGAGTCAATCTATACCATGCTGGCTGGAACGTAACGTAGGTGGCTATACGTTATAGTAGTTCGTACCTCCACGCACACCAATGCTGCGACACCAGAAACAACGTCCTCTCGCCGAAGATACTTCCACACGGCGTCTGCGATATCCACATAGTGGCCGTTGAAGCGACGACACACTGCCACTTCCACACTCATGGGCTGATCGGCACTTGACCGGTGGTCACAGCGGCTGTAGTGCGTATCGTCCACGGCATCCATCAGCCCACTGTTGATCGACCAGCTCGGGAGCTTGCGGTACAATCTCTCCATGATCTTGTCAGCATTGTAGTGGCGGCGGCTCGGATGCGAGCCCAGCACATTCAGCTTCCACTCGTTTTCCTCCGACGTCAGCAACGCCTGCGTACACGGTCTCACACGCTTGGTCAGCTGCAACAGCCCCGTCGCTATCGTTCTGCACTCGGCCAACACAGTG
>JAADXI010000976.1:0-12609 GCA_023337615.1 Pythium brachiatum | reverse complement strand
GTTGCAGTTGCAGGCACCGGAGCCCGGGACACAACCGGCGTTTTTGTCGCGACGTCAGCCTTTAAGTGCTAAACAACCGCAGACGGCTTCGTTGATACGCCACGAGCTGAAGTTGGCTGAGAAGCCGTCGTAACCACATGTACTGGAGGCTGCGCAGGCGCAGGAGGCTTCGTTGGAACTTCAGCCACTGGAGTCCGAACCACCGCTTGGGTCGCCCTTGCGACTGCCAGCACTGATGTCTGGCCCACTGTAGGGGGCTTCAACGCTGCAGCCACTGGTGTCTGGCTCACTGTACCCGTCTTCGACGCAGCTGTACCATCGGTAGGCGCGAGAGCTACAGGTACTCTGGTCGCCTTCGTTGCCCCTGGAGGCTTTGCGACTGTCGTCGATACGGGCGCTTTCGCTGGTGCTGGTGCTGACACAGCCGTGGAGCTCTTGTCTAATTGTGTTGGCGTTTGTACCACTTCCGGAGGTTTCAAGACGGGCGTAGGAGGAGCTGAAGGCTCAGGAGATGGAGGTGGAGCCGTTACTGGCGTTGCGCTCGTAGCTCCTGGAGGCGGCACCACCGTCGTCGGATTAGGCGCTGGTGCTGGAGATTCTCCCTCTGGCAACGACGGCGTTGGTGCCGTTGGCGTTGGCGTTGGAGCTGCTGTCGCTGCTGGTATGGCCAGGGACTTTGCTGGAGAAGCAGCCGACAGTCTCACAGGCGATGACGTTCTCCCCACTGGCGCCGAGGCTTTGGGCGGCGGCGAGGTGAAGCGAGTCGTCTTGGCCGGCTTGCCAGCACGCGAAGCAGCCATCAGATCCAGATAATACCGTCGACACACCTCGCCATTCAAAGTTGTCGCCGACGTTTTGCATCACACGTTCCGCGACCTCCTGCCATCGTTTCTGGGCCAATTCGCCCGGCGCGCAGTGCGGCTGAAGCGCCTCGATCGCGCACAGAATCGCCACGTCTTCCTTGACGGAGTAGGACCCATTCACGCCCGGACGCGCGCACTTCTTCGTGCCTTCCGTCTCCACTACGGTGCCTTGGCCGGATCCTGATCAATGGGAAGGAAAGGAAAGGAAGGATACCACAGTTACACTGTACTTCAGTCCGATCGATGAGATCATGAACAGGCGTAGGTACCACAAAATGGGTACAATGACCCGATTTGGGCAGGATGGATGACAGATAAGATCCGCAACAAGTCGATCACGTGGGGGCTCCGTCACGGTCAACGGCCCGCCATGGACCGAGTCGCTCAAGCGCCTCGACGCTTATCTTGTGCAGAACGATCTACCGTATTCAACACGATCATCATGATGTGCGAACGCCTCATCTTCCAATCGCGGCTGCACATCAGCAGGAACTACTCGGTGCTGCAGCACGCAACGCGCGTGGACAAGGCTGGGGCTCACCAAATGCTGCGATACGTTCATCTCGTAGGGAGATCCACCAAGATCCTCACGAGCCCATCGAGTCAACGTCGGGCCAGGACAGCTACTTGTCGTTCTGCACTCCAACAGCTCTCGCTAGTAAGACCGACCATCGTCGTAACGACCCACCAGCTGCTGTCGTGCATGCTATACAACCTCTTTGACTCGCTGCATCTCCTCGCCGATGGTGCCACGGTATGCTATGGCAAGGCCGTCGCGTACTTCGCCGACCTGGGCTTTTAGTGCCCGGGCTTCGTGCATCCGTCCGAATTCCTCATGTGCCAGCGCGTACACCTTAGTGGTCAAGTTACAGACTGCCAGTCGCGATGGTTTAAACGTAGAAGTGATAGACGCCACACAGACCGACTGCGCACCAGAACTGACTGAGTTCGATTGAGCCCACCTCATTCGGGAGAACACCGCTCGCCCGGCGTACCAGCTTTGTAGCCTACAGGCTAGTTGGCGGTGCTGTCGCGTCTCCACTACCGGTAACTCATCCACAGAACCCACGAACTCCGTCGATGAAAACCTGCAACAGCGTTGGTTGCCCTTGCCGAAGTTGCGCCTCCTGAGTGTAGCCATGTTTCTGGCGTTTCGGATCTGAAGCCGTTTGCGCAAGAGCCTGTCCTCTCATTGGTTCAAATCCATCCATTCAGCGATGACTATTTTAAATTCCACCAATCAAACGCAGTCCCAAAAGTTTCCACCAATCCCGTCCCAGATTGTAATAAACCTCGCTTTGTCCATCTCGCTTCCATCATACAAACATCAAGTATAAAGTGAGGTTTTGAGGTTTTAGTTTGAAAAAGACAGAGTTGGTTTCATGGTTTTCCATTGGTTTGAAAATGTTCTCGATGGCGCACAACGAGAGGAAGAAAAAGCTCCCTCCAGAGCATTTTCGCCCACCCGCACTGTGCCTTTTGTACCAGTGAGAAGCCGCGTTTGTTCTGCCTGCTCGTCGGAACCAAGTCGAAGAGCAGCACGCGGAACGGATACGGACTTTCTCACGACCTGGCGCTGGGCAAATTGTGTGAGTGACGATGCCGGCGGAGAAGCGATCCCACGAGGAGATGGAGGAATCGGACAAGCCTCAGGAGCAGCAGCAGCAGCAGCAAGAGGAGGTCGCAGTTGCGGAGGCGGAGGCAAGTCCCGCCGCCAAGCAAGCGGCTGAGGCGTCGGCGGTCCCGACGGCGAACGCTGGTATGCTCGGGCTACCGTTCATGTTGCCAAACGCGGCGCTGCTGGCGATGAGCACCGTCCAGCAAGGTGACCAAGCGACTAGTGCTGTGACGGATGAGGCGTCCGCCGTGGCTGCGCTGCACCAGACGGCTGCTGCGCTTGCGGCCGCGACGACGGCGAACGGCGATATCGGGGAACAAAAGGGCGACGTGTCGGCGCAGCAGCAGCAGCAATTGGTGCAGCAGCAGTTGCAGTTGCTTCAGATGCAGCAGCAGCATTTGCAGCAGATGAGTCCGGGCGATTTGTCGGCCGTCGCTACGATGGCGCACCAAATGGCACTGGGCATGGTGATGATGCCCATGATGCCGCTGATGATGATGAACGGCAATTCGGCGGCGCAGAGCGGCCAAGGCTCGCCACAAGAAGGAGAGGCGTCGCCCGAGCGAGGATCAAGCGAGATTGGTGCAGATTCGCTCACGGACGCGTCTGGTATGCCGCTCATGGCCGCTGCGGCCTACGGCTTGGGCAACGACGACACCCCGAAGCGCAAGCGTGGCCGTCCACCAAAGAAGGATGTGCTTGCACGCACGAAGCCTGATGCCACGGCGTTGAAGCAGTTCCCGTTGTGGGGCTACGGGATGCAGCTACCTTTCCTGCCAGGGTTCCTGCCGCCGACCGGTGGTGCTATTGGAGACCAAGCCGGCTCGCTGGCGTCCGACGATTCCGGTGTGAAAGATGGAGACGACGACGCGAACCGCCAGGGCAAGGGCGGTGCCAAGAAGAAGACGCGCGGCACCGGTAAGCCACGTGGTCGCCCGCGCACGCGCCCTCGTCCAGGAGAGATCATTCGCCGCGTGAAGCCGCCGCCGATCGCGCCAGCCAACTTCCCTGGCATGCAAGAATACCTCGTGCAGAAGATGGCCGAGTGGAAGGCGACCCAGGGCGGAGGCGTCGCGCCATCGGCGGAAGAGAACCGCGTGAACACGTTCGGTTCGACGCTGCTGCCTGGAGACCACGAGTAAATGTGATCAGGACGCGTAGGAGTTAGTTCCTGATGTTGCATGTATGACTTTTATCTAAATATGCTTATGTCTTCCCATGCTACCGTATGCAAATCTGTCAATGTTGTGTGTGGGTCACACAGTGTGGCACACTCCTCCAGCTCACCGTGCGATGGCTCTGTGGACGCGCAGCGACCCAGCGACGAATATTCAGGCCGTTGTTCTGCACGAACGCGTCACACCACGCCTATGTTTCTCTCTACACCTGCGGCGTCCCGAGTCTTGCGAGGTCCCAGTTCGTTGTATGCGACGGTGAAGGCGAGCGAGGCGGCGGTACACAGGGAGGTAGACTAGACCTTTCCCATCCCAGCGTCAGTGAAGCAATTGGCCGAACGATCTCCATAGTCTTCGTCTTCCGCAGCTTCACGATCGTGTACAGTTCCCATCGCAACCTCACGAACTTGAGAAGCAGTGGCTTCAGCAGCAGCTTAAACTTGAGCTACTCGAGCTTTCGGGGATCTTCTCCATCGACTGCAGCTTCAACACCAGCACGACCTTCATTAGAACTTGAGCAGCATCACGATCTTCATCAGTCCAGCTTCGGTGAGTTCGCGATCTCGAACAGTGGTGGTGACGGCAACTTCGATCTTTAGCAGCTCACACATCGCAGCAGTAACAACACGGTCTTGATCGACTGAACTCCTCCAGTAGCACGGCCTCCATGAAGTTCAACGAGAGCGAGAGCGAGAGCGAGAGCGAGATCTCCGTCCGCTCTCGCGGCCGCAGCCTCACACGATCTTAAGTTATTCCAGCTTCAACACCAGCGCGACGTTCATCAACTTCACAGTCAGCTCTGGTAGCAGGTCTGCTCGTCCAGTATGCTGTCGTTGGGATGCTCCTGGACGCGCTGCCTGGTGAAGATGGTACACGTACTGAGGTGTATTGATATGGTGGTAGATGATAATATGCGTACAGTAATATATGGTGGCTTCAATTGATCAAAAGAACACCTCTTCGTCGCCATCGTCGCTGGCAGCATCGCTGTCGTAGTAGTCGAACGTGTAGTCGTTCATGTCGTCGCCCAAGTCTTCCTCCTGCTCTTCAATTCCATCATCGTCTTCATTAGCTGGTGCGTTTCCCTTGCCAGACTGTTGCTCCTGGGCCTCGAGGTTCTTGAACACTTGCTCAAACGCACGCGGCTTCATGACCTGGCGGTGGTTCGATGCGCCAGCAGCACGCACACCACTGATCGTGTTAGACCGCAACTCATCAGGCACGAACACTTCATCAGCCTTTTGGACTTCCGGAACGGTGACGTGCACGAACGCCGCTGGGTCTGTTGGGTCAGCCATGGAACCGTGCTGACCCCACGGGTGGTAGAGGTTCTCCAGTTTGTGCGCGACGACGCGCTGGCGCTGAATCAAATACGCGTCGCGGTCGGTCAGCGCCTCTGGCTGAGGCAACTGCATCGGTGGATACAGAGCCGCTCCGGTTTCAGCCTGTGGATGGCATTGCATTGCATGGGTTCAACATCATCAGCAAATTCAACGCGGAAAATCGTGGCTTATAGGGCGATTCCACGCACCGCAAGCAGCTCCATCTGCGCGTAGGACAAACCCAGATCCTCGCGCGTCTCATCCAGCACATCTGCCAGCGCCGAGTCGCGGCTTCCGCCGAAACGCACGCGTCCACGTCCTCTTCCTCGGCTCATTCTCGCTCGCAATTCTGGTCTGGCATCGCCCCAACCAGTCGGACTTGCTGCTTCACTCTACCGTGTTTTGACATTCATGCCAACGTTAGCGTTAGGAACCGTTGAGCGGTTTGTATCATATGGAAGAGTGATGGTCGCAAGATTTCCCCTGGAATTTCCCGCCTCTTCACTCGGGAATTCGACTTCAACCCCCTCAAGCAAAGGAAAGCCAACACAACCAAGCACCATGTCCGATGATGATTACTCCTACGACTCCTACCTCTACACGTCACCATCCGAGCGCCTGTATGGGGTGCGTCTCTCGTCGCTTGAGCGGCACTACGAGAAGAAGCACGCCGACATCGCGCGTCGGCGAATTGCCGTAGCGGAGAGCCGCCTGCGCACGGACTCGCAGATGCAGCAGATGCAGATGCAGATGCAGACGCAGATGATGCTCCAGAGCTCGATGATCTCGTCGCAAATGATCAAATTTGGCGCGCCAGCGAATGGGCAGATGGAGTCGGCGTTGCGGCCGCTGCGCGAGGAGATCCAGAGCCTCAAGAGCCAACTTCAAATCGCGCAGCAAAGGCAAGCCAGCGCCCAGCAAGCCGCTAGCCGAGTTCAAGCGATGGAGAGCCGACTCCACACGATGGAAAGCGAAGGACAGCGTCGGCTGCAGCAGCTTGAATGCCAACTGCGTCAACACGAACAACAGACACAGCGAATGGGCGTTCAGATCGGACAAATGGACGGAAACGCACAACAAGGTAAGGAACATCGATTCCAAACAACAGGCAACAACGGCCAGACACTGAACGGTAGATTTGACGTTACAGGTGCGAGTGTTCAGGCCGCCCAGCAGAGTGGTGCGATGGTCCTTCATAACCCAACGCACACCCAGCAGCTTGTGCCACTTGGGTCCGCGTTCAGTCCGCCTGCTCTTCCCACAACACTCGCGGAAATCGGTGCACTGACCATGGCGGAGATCCAAGGCCTCGTGATGACACACCAGGACACATTTGGCATCGAACTCGGAGACAGCATTGACGTCTGCCGTGCGAAGTTGGCTTGCGCCTTGATGAAGGCAACGCAGCGGTAACTATGTGTCACCCCTACGCACTCGCCTGGATTCTCAACTATTGATTGGAGTATTGCAGATCGGCGGAGTGGGAGGATCTCTGAGGATGCCAAAGCTACACTCCAAGGACTCCAAGGAATCCAAGATCTACCACGACAAGGCAGCAATGAACTCGTGCTCGCATGCATCTCCATTACAAGTATATCACGGACGGATACAAGAACTCCAAGATCTACCACAACAAGACAGCAATGAACTCGTGCTCCCATGCATCCTCACAAGACTATCTGCATACAACGCATCTCTCGAAGAGCTCAGGCGTCAACGAGATCACATCTTTTCGCCTCCACGCTGCTGCCTTTCTCGCTGATCCAATATATTCGCAATTATTGCTGCTCTACCTTGTTTTGCAAATATTGGTTGGCACAGTCAGCACTGTCACACAAGCTCCACATGACCCCCACGCTTCGCCATCGTGATGCCCTCGCTATCGCGGCGTCTTGCAGCGAGAAACTACGCGGCTGCGGTGCTATGAGCATCTCATCACAACCGCTGATCGCCGCTGTTGACGTAGATCCGTCTACGTGGCTCGAAATCGCAGTGGACCACGAGCAATTGGACGAACCCCACGCACTGCACTGGTCTCATCTGCGCGAAACCGTCGCAACCCTCCACGCGCTGTCACGCTGTGCTAGTTACGCGCCACATCTCAACTCGTCCTTCTGGCGAGAAGCTCTCCAAGCCGCTGGAGTGGGCGGCTGTCTCTCAGATCTGACGTCCGCGCGGTTTGATGCTGGGTTTCCACGTGTCCGATTCGTCTTCAAACACAACGAATCACCCTTCCATACACCCAAGCAAGAAGCGAGCCGTCTCACCAACGCGTTGCGTCAATTCTTTGCCTTCAGCGCCACTTCCTCATCAAGAACTGCGGAATTTGACGCTATAATGGCTCAGTTACGGCCTTGCCAGTCATCCAGTCGTCAGAGACCAGTGGAGATCGCGCTGTCACTACCCAGTATGGACACGCAGTGGCTTCTCCCAGCGATCTCCAGTCTCACAGCCGAGTTGAAGAACGATCCGACGGTGAAACTGACTGAGATGAAGCTGAATCAACGTCGCCACAGGCCGCAAGATCCACTCGAAGGCTTGGCGTGGCTCCACAACCTCAAGAACAACGTTTCGTGCTTCAGTGACTGGACCTTGGACGACGCCATCGACTCTCCGCTCGTATTTGGTGAGCTCCATCGACATGTTCTGGGCCTGGAAGACAGCGAGAGCATGCAGATCCGGACGCTTCACGTGGATCGCTCCAGTATGGACGACACCCAGTTCGGTGGACTGTGCTCGGCGTTGCCGTTCACACGCTCGGTGCGAACTGTGAGGATATTTAAGGACCCGGACTGGAGTTGGAACACGCTTCACTCCAAGCATGACTGGGCGTGGCTCGGGTACGCGTTGTTCCACGCGGAAAACGGGACTTCGACATGGCAAGGACTCGTGCTAGATGGCTGTGGTATTGAACTCGAGCACGCGGAAGTCTTGGAGCAAGTCTGTCGCTATGGTGCATCGACCTTGTATGAGTACGTTCAACGTGGTGAGCACGAGAATCAAACATCACAGGGGAACACGCTGGTGCAAATGGCTCCTGGTATCGAGATCCGTTCTGCGATTACGTTTGACCCAGTGGCGATCACGAATGACGCGTCATCAACGAAGGAGTTCGACGCGTGGCCTTCATACTCCCACGTCGGCTTCGCCTCAGTCATCTATCCTGGCGTCGGTCTCGCTGTTGTGGATATTGGGGATACAACGCTACGACCGCCACCACCAACGATCGACCGTTGCTGTCAATTGCGATTCCTGGCAGCATCGAAGCGGGGTGCTCTTCACGGCTCCGTTGCTGGGCTTCTTCTCTTTCTCGAGATGTGCGGGTCAACTCTCCAATCACTGCAGCTGCTGCACCACGAGGAATTGAGCCCGTTTGACGCCTACAAAGTACTCATTTCGTGCCCTCAACTTGAAGAAATCGCGCTCAACCATGACGGCACACTCTGGAGCATTCCGCTTCCCGTCCAGTCCACACGTCTCGAGGCCATCCGCCTCAGTTGCTCCTTGATCCAAGCGTATTGTACGGTCTCAGCACTATGCGATGAGGCGAAAACCACATTTCCCAACGTCCAAGCACTCTTCTTCCACGTGACCAGAGGCGCGGCGGTATTCCACTCGGTTAGCAAGGCGGCTGGTGCGTGTCTCCTTGGAAACCCAACCATAGAAGACTTCGCGATGGTGAAAGATCGACATCCTACCTCGATTTCCCGACTCACAACCGATCGGCTTGCCAAAAGCCTCACGAGCATGAGAATTTCACCACGCGATCTCGTCTCGTCGGAGCTTCCATCCAACGTGCGCTTCAGGACACATTTACTCGTGGTCGTGGAAATTATCTTCAGCAAAAGAGGGATACCAAAGGAAGTGTGCAAGGCGGTCTCTGACTATCTCAGCCTGAGTACTCGGCACATTTGGATCGATCTACTCTGAAAATCAGCCAGAAGAAGGGCTTTTCGCACGCTCACTCAAGGTTATCGTGGCAGAAAAGGTATGAATTCAAAGGCTACTTACTGCTTCTGGAGAGAAAACCCTACTTACGCACTGTATGGCTCGTACGAAGTGTAGCCTTCGGCGCCCTTGCTCGGTTCCCACCACACGTCCATCGGAGCCTCTGCGTTCAATGGCCAGTCGTTCTGGAGGCGCTCCACAAGATCCGGATTGGCAAGGAACGCGCGGCCCAGCCCCACCGCATCAGCCGCACCACTACGAAGCACACCCTCGCCAGTGTCGCGCGCGTAGCCCACGTTCACGATGACGACGCCCTTGAAGTGAAGCTTGGCGTCAAACGCCTTCACGAGCTTGCCCTTGTCGTGTGTGCCGAAGGCTTCGCCGTCCAAGACCGCGAGGTACGCAAGGTTGAGCGTGCTCAGCTGAGCCATCGTGTACGTGAACTGTTCGTAGTTGTCGGCACTGCCCATACTGCCGTTGGCTGCGTTCGCGGACAAGCGCACTCCAATGCGAGTGGACGGCCACACGGTCTTGAATGCATCAATGACTTCGAGAAGCAGACGCGTGCGGTTCTCGAACGACCCGCCGTACGCGTCCGTGCGCGTGTTGCTCACTGACTGCAAGAACTGGTCGATCAAGAATCCGTTTGCGCCGTGGAGTTCCACACCGTCAAAGCCAGCACGCTTCGCCCTCTCACCTGCTGCGCGGTACTGTTCGACCACGCTCGAGATCTCTTCAAGCTCCAGTGCACGAGGATTTTCGAAGTCGACGCGATCGCCGTTCGCACCACGCAGTTGGAAGCCGACAGTCACTGGGATTGCGGAGGCCGAGACGACCTGGTGGTTGTCGTTGTAGCTGGAGTGGGCCTGGCGACCCATGTGCCAGAGCTGAAGGAAGATCTTACCGCCCTTGGCATGGACAGCGTCGACGATCTTGGCCCAAGCCGCTTCGTGTTCGTCCGTGTAGATACCAGGGGCTCCGTACCAGCCGAAGCCCTGAGCGCTGATGGTCGTAGCTTCCGCGATGATCAAGCCGGCACTCGCACGCTGCGCGTAGTACGTGGCAGCGAGCTCACTTGGGGTGTGGGTCTTGAGATCAGCTCGTCCACGCGTCATAGGCGGCATGATGATCCGGTTCTTGAGCACGAGATCGTCGGCCAGAGCCAGCGGAGTGAAGAGCTTGTAGTCGGTGGTGGTGGTGGTGCTCATCGTTGGTTGATGGAGTGATCGCAGGTTGAGGAATGAACAAGAAGGATGGCAAGGTCTCACAAGCCGAGACCCTGACAAAGAAGATGAGAACAGAAGAAGAGCCTGAGGGCACCCTCGTGGGCCAGCCAACCACCAGAGACGCCTGTGAGTATCATTCATAGCACTGCCAGCTTCACAGCCCATGAAGATGCATCATCTCCTTCTCGATTATGGCCATTTACGAGGTGCGATCACGTTGTGCTCACAATCACAGCGGCATGGACATTGAAGTACGTCATCATGATCAGGTGCGTCCAGTATGGTAATTTAAGAAAGATATGTGTCTAATAGGGTAGTCGCCCTCCTCAGATCGCGACGACATGGCTACACTTTGATTTGGCATCCCTGGAGCCTCCAAGACATTGGCCCAGACAAGAGTTCTCCCAGTTTCAATCGTAGCAGCAATGGCCGGAGCGAATCCTCAGCTGAAAGGCTCGTTCGCGTCGCTGGAAGAGCGAGTCGCGCATCTCCAATGGCGAAAGACCTGCAACGAGCGACAGATCCAAGGCACCTTGCGGCTCACGAAGCAGCTCCAGGAGAGAGACGAGTTCCGCCGCGTTGCGAAGCAAGGCGGATCCAAGCAAGAGAAGGTCGAGTGGATGCAACGCGTGATCTATGACGAATTGGCTAAGCCGCTGCCCGTCACACCACTGTATCTCGACCAGCTTTTGCAACAGGAACAGGAGCTCGAGAAGACACGAGAGAACGCAGCGAATCGGCACATGACCCAAATCCAGCAGCTCAACAGCAAGCTCGATGAACGCTGGGACCAGCTCACGCGCAAGAAGGAGTTTGAGAAGAAAAAGAAAGAACTTTTCCAGGGCTCTCTGTAGAAGCCTCTCGACCTGATATTTAGCAGAGAAATGTGAGCAGTTCCGAAGAAATAAACAGTTTGGTTTAGCGGAACGTGAGCAGCTCTAAGTCAAAGACGAGGTTGGTGTTGGGTGGCACGAGCCCCGGAAAGCCCTTGCGGCCGTACGCTTTGTCTGAGGGAATGAAAATCTTGGCGCGTTCTTTCATACACAGCCGCTCGACGGCTTCGTCTAAACCGGGGATGACCTGCTCAGCCCCTAGCTTGAACTTGAAAGGCTTCTCGCGGTCGCGCGACGAGTCAAACTTCTTCCCGTCTTGTAGCTAAGACATGCAGAAACCACCGTAAGTCGCTCGCCTTGAGTCACGCTGAAAGAGAGACAGACTCACGTAAGCAATGTAGTGAACGACAACGGTCTGTCCTTTCTTCGGGTAGTTGATGCCGTCGCCGGCCACGAAGACCTCGACCTGCACCTCCCCATGCCGCTACAATACGACGGTTGATTAGCCTCGGTTCTTTCTTCACTTGACTGCGAGTGTAGACATCGACGTACAGCATTGGCGATCACGAAGTCCTTGGACTCGAGCATCTTCAGCTAAATGCTTGTGTTTCTCCTTGACTTCCTGAAGCCAAACCGT
Source organism: Pythium brachiatum (assembly GCA_023337615.1). Classification (NCBI taxonomy): domain Eukaryota; phylum Oomycota; class Peronosporomycetes; order Pythiales; family Pythiaceae; genus Pythium; species Pythium brachiatum. Next base: position 987 of record JAADXI010000976.1, on the reverse strand, counting down.
TGTTGACATGCCGAGCTATTCCTGTCCGAACCATTGGAGTCTGAGGCTATGGAGACTTGGACAAGACAAGATCAAGGGAACTGACATCAATACGAATACCATTCAAACAAACACCACGATCTAGGCCTTTTCGTGGAACGACTTGCGTCTGCCCAAGATTTTCACGACTGTAGCGTCCGAATTCACAGGGGCACTCGCGATACTGGCCTTGGAGTTGCGATAGCGTGCAATTAGCGCGACTTGGATGAGCCCCATGGTCAGCGCGAAGCTGTTCGGGTAGATAATCAAAGGGTCTTGCAGGATCAAACCGTACATCAGCCATAGCCCACCAGCGACGACGGTCATCACGGACATTCCCAGTGGAAGACACGACGCGTCTTCTGTTCGAACGATGGTCTTCACGCGAAGCAGCGGAGACGCGGACGTGAGCAGCGAAAGGATATTGCCAGGCACACCAATCAAAAGCTGGGACTCTTCTGGAGACTTTTGCAGGGCGTGGAGACCGAGTAGGCCGACGAGTGAGGTGGAGATTATCAGATACTGTACAGGCCGCGTCTTGTCGTCGGCATGCTTGCAGTAAACGTAGACGTAGTGGAGACCTAGCACCGCACTGAGCGCTGCACTTCCTCCCATGAGGAAATTCGTGGTCACGTAGCCGTACAGCGTGTAGATCAGCGACTGCACGAAGAAAAAGAAGAACGGCGCGAACGGAAACTGCAGGGTGCTGCCTGTGCGCTGGATGGTCCGCACTGTGTGACTGGGAACGGAGCAATGCACAACGTCAGCAAAATCACCATACTATGAACTCATTATCACAGGCGCAAGATGCTTACAGTGGCGACACGGCGAAGACGAGCGAGGAGCCGACGGCGGCCATGGGCACGGCCTTGGCGGCGAGAAAGTACGACGTGTACAGCCAGTTCTGCAGCGACGCGAGCGCCGCCATGGTTGCTGCGGGGATGTGTGTGTGTGTGTGGGGGGGGGGGG
>JAADXI010000975.1:0-12613 GCA_023337615.1 Pythium brachiatum | reverse complement strand
GGGTACGCCAACCAACAAGGGCGGCGACAAGTGCCCCGTGGTCGGCGACACTGCTGTGGCGGACTGCTTGCCAAGCAACCCGAGCTTCAACAAGGCTACGGGTAAGTGCACGGCGCCAGTGCCAGCGGACTGTAAGCCTCTGCCTACCGGCGTGTGGGGCTGTGTCTGGGACCTGTCCAAGCTCCCAGGCGCTCCAGCTCCAGCTCCAGGCCCAGCCCCAGGCCCAGCTCCTACCTCGGCCCCGGGTCCAGCTCCTACGTCGGCCCCAACGCCAGCGCCGACCAAGGACTGCCAGGAGGTGTCGGTCGTGGGTGACGGTGCCTTCTGTATCAAGGGTCCAGTGTGCTCGGGTACACCAGACAACAAGGGTGGGGACAAGTGCCCACAGGTCGGTGACACGGCGTTCGCGGCGTGTGGCCCGTTCAACCCGAGCTTCAACAAGGCCACGGGCAAGTGCACGGCGCCAGTGCCCGCCGAGTGCATTCCTACGAACGGCATCTGGGCCTGCAACTGGGACTTGACCAAGCTGCCAAAGCGCGTGTAAGGCTCAGGATCACGAGTCACGACTGTCGAGCACCAGTCTGACAGATTCTGCTATCATGATACTACTTTTGAATACGCTAAATAAAAATCCTGTCCAGAATCTTGTCTCCATTCATAGCATCCGCAATTCACAAGCGCTATCGAATTCCGCGACCACTCTCAGCTGATGCACGCGTCGGCTTGGCTTAGTAGCCCTTTCGCCTATTGGCGACTTGTTCGGATGACTGGAGGTGACAGCAGTGCCAAGTATGCTGTTCCCAGCGCAGGCCGCGCGGGACGATCCGCCAGCTTCCGAAGTGGACGCGCACGCACAACCAGACTCCCTAATGATATCCACTTCATGTACGAGATCGGCGTGCGCTGCATGCCACCACTTGTCGATCTGCTTGACACACCTGCGTCTCGCATGCTGAAGCCTCGTGTCCACAAGCGCTTCATGCGCTTCATACGCGCCAAGTTCCACGTCTTCAGCAACGTCAACCGCCTCTGCAGCATCGTAATCTTCGCAATGTGGGCAGCACCCGCCGAAGTCGCTCGCGTGGTCACGCCAATCGTGTCGCTCGGGTGTTTCCCCGTGGTCTTTCTCACGATCGTGCTCATGAGTGCCGAGCTATTGGAGCTGGTGCTGCAACAGCACGAGTACTGGTTCTTCACCATCACGAACGCTAGCAACTGGATCATCGCGTCCGTGCTGTTCGACGACGCGCGCGTTCTCGGCTGCATCGCATGCTTCTTCATCACGCAGCTCGTGATCCTCATGGACGCCAACTTCCGCACAGTGATCACGGCCACACGATCATGCGTGCTCTGGGTACCGGCGATCTTGATGATCATCTCGGTGTGTGCCACGAGAACAGTGGACATCGATCCGGCGAACTTCCGCAAGATCATTCCGGCCAACAAGATCGACTTCACGCTCGCGAATTCGTTTCTGAACAACAACATGACGCTCATGATCTTCGTCGTGCGCAAGACCTTCTGCCGGCGCCGCATTCTCACGCCAGAATTCCTCGAGAACCGCATCATCCCATGCAGTGTGTTGCGGTGCGATCTCGTGCTCCAGCGAATGCGCGCCAATGATGAAGCCGGCAGAAGTCGGTTCGACGCCTTCCAGTCTATGCGGGAGTCTCACCAAGCCTCCGATGCCGACCAGTACGAGCTCAACGTCACGGATGTGAGTGTAGCAGCGTCTGCCATCTCTGCTGCGAGTCGACGTGGCAGTGTCAGCAGTCGAGACTTGCGGGTGTTTGCTCCAGTCGCTTCAACGCGGTCCAATTCGCGACGCGCATCGTCCCAGCGACAACTTTCTACCAACCGCTCGACCGCTCATGTACGGACAGGCGCGTACACTGGTGGACTTCCACCGCGGACGATTTCACCAGTGGCTGCGGCGCCGAGTATCATGCGTGTGCTAGCGACACCACCACTTCAAACGACGAAAGAGAGCGGCTACATCACTCCACGGAGCCAGTCTGGTCGCCAGTTGCTACGCGTCATCACCCCAATGCTGACGTTTCTGGACCTGCGGAACACGATCCTGCCAGCATGGGCTCCGTCCAAGAGGCTTCCGTTTGTTCTCTCAGTTGTCCACTACGTCTGTGGTGGCATGGGCCTAGTCCTCGCTGGATTCACGATGTACCTTCCCCCAACGCACGTCAATACCGACCCCAATCCCCACAACATGCTCTCCCCACGCCCAATCTACGCTGTCGTGCCGGCGTTTTCGCTGTTGTTCACCACCATCTTCTTCGTCCCGTTCCTCGCGAGCTGCCAACGCAACATCGTGCAAGCGCTGCGACGGAATTTCGACTTCATGTTCTCCTCGTTCCAGTTCACCATCGGCTGCTTATGTCTCGCAGACATGCTCGGCTGGGACTACCGCTGCGTGGCACTGGTCTCATGGATCCAGTGGTTCCACTGGATCTTGCTGTGGGACGCACTGCTGCCTGCGAGTCGCGAGCGATTCCGGTTCAAAAAGATCTACGGCACGCCGGTGCTTGTGGGTATCATGCTTGGACTCGTGTGGATCGCGTACTCGCTCTTTTTCAGCCAGTATGACCCGCTCCATGACCGCACGATCACCACCATTGACTGGGGCACCTTCCGCATGAGCATTCGCACGTCCACGTTCCTCGTCGGGCGGCTCAACACGATCCTCACGTGGAGTCTGCGACTTGTGTGGAGGACGCTGCGTTCGCAAGAAGACGAGCTGATGCTGATCCGCGGCAGCCTCGAGTACCACACGCCACTGGAGTTCTTTCCTGTGCTGAAGCACGTCGTCCCACACAAGGACAAGCAGCCAGTGGTGATGCCGCTCGAGTCCAAGAGCTCCTCGTGCACGAGATAATGGAAATTGAGAGTGATGGTCAATTCCGAGAAAGTTCACCATCACTGGCTGTCACACTATTTTAATAGTGTGACAGCCAGTTCGTACTTATTAAAATAAGTACGAATTGAGATGGGGAAGCGTCAAGAGCGAGCAGCATCTGATGCGGAAGATGCAGCGGATACCGACGACTACGGACGGAAGCTGCAGTGCGTGCCACGCGTTGGGCGCTCAACAGATGGAGCGCTCACAGACGAATCGATTGAGCGGTTCCAAGCCCGTGGATTCGTCGTGGTGCCGGAGTTCCTAACGTCCGAAGAGCTCACATTCTTACGCACTGAGAGCGACCAGCTCTTCACAGCACTCGACACCGAGCCCGCACGGGCCACAGAGAAGATCGTGGAGCAGGTAGTAGAGCTGTCTATCTATTTGCTCAATTTGTAGTACTAACTGTAACGAATGTTGAACGAAGGGCTGTGTCTTGGATACGATGGCCGAGTGTCCAGTGTGTACAAGTTATGGTATACGTTGGTTTGGATAACCATCCTGACTGTCCGTTGTGCGTGTAGATGGCAGAAGATGCAACTGCACGAGTGAACCAGGAAGCGTATATCATCGCCCGTGTGCAGCAAGTCCGTCACCTTATCTGCCCTCACATCACCGCGATAAATGACGCGTCCGTGCTCGCACGGCTGCTCTTCGACAGGCTCAGTCGCCACGCGCAGCGCCTTCTCGATTCTCCAAAAGTCTTCTTTTTCAACGAGCACTACGTCGTCAAGCCACCACAATCACACGTCGAGTTCCGGTGGCATCGCGACGACGACGAGCAGCTTGGGATGTGTATCCATCGAGAATCGATCGCGCCGTACGTGTCCGCGTGGTGTGCGCTGGACGACGTCACGCTGGACAACGGGCCCTTGCGGTTCGTTCCACTTGACGCAGATCCATCCACTACAGGTGCACAGAAGCAGGACGCAGATGTGGATCTCGCGCGACTGGAGCAGCTCGCGGGGGAGCCACTGGTAGTGGCGGCCGGTACAGTCGTGCTGTTCCTCTCCAATGTGTGGCACTGCTCGTCGAGCAACGATTCAAGTTCCACGCGTCGCGCATTCTACGCGCAGTTCAGCCGCGAGCCGATCACGGCGACACTGCACGACGACGCGCCATTGAGCTTCGCGATTCCGTGTGGAGAACTGAAGCCGCGCGTTAATAAATAGATGCGTCGCTCGGCGAGTTAATTCTGACCTCGGACTCGGTGCTTCATTTCTCGACATCCATTGCCACCATGCAGCAGCCACCGGCGGTGCTGCCCATGATGCTGCCCATGCGGCTACGCAACCATCGGGAGGGCGATGAGCGGCGTGCGCAGCAGCTCTTCACTGCCTTTCGAGACACGCCCTTCAGTCCGAGACGCAGCGACGAACCCGACAGCGCACGCCACGGCCCTGGCGAGTTGTTTCGAGACGAGTTCAATTCCATGGCGACGCGAGCGCAGCGCAAGAACGTGTCGTTGTACAAGTAGGTCGCGTGTCTGGATATGGAGACTGAATGATGAGAGGGAGGCTCACTTGCTTGGACACTGTATGCATACAGGACAGAGCGCGACGTGAACCCGACGGTGCCGCCGGCAGTGGACGCGATCTATCGAGCAAACGAGGCCCACGAGCTCGCGCTTCAGGTCGGAAGGAAAGGCAACAACGCAGCCGCACTCAAGTCTGCGTCTCCAAGATTCGTGCCTGAAACCAAAGCCTACGGGGCCAGCGGATACTCTCCCGAGCGGGTCCGTCCCGCATCTTCGTGCTTGTATATCCTTGTCCGTTGGCCGCTGATGGAGTGCTGGTGTATACTGTAGTTCACAGGCGCCTTCCCCATCCTGTCTGAGCGCGTCACACCAGCAATGGTCTGGGAGGAGAAACGACGTACACGCGATCAGTTCGAGCGAGGCTTCGCGATTGCTCCTGCAGCATCGTCCACAGAACCAGGAGAGATTTGCACCACCATTGGCTCACCTGGAAAGCTACTCACCGGCTCGAAGACCTTGGCTCCTACAACACAAGCCATCGACAACACCGAGTGGCATGGACTTCAGAGCGCTCCATTGAAGCCGGCGTTAACACCCAAAAATGCCTATGCGCACCACGCCAATCGCCAACTCGTGCTGCAGTATACTCCCACCAAGTGACTCGGTCTCCTGCGTCTACAAACCGCGACTCTAGCCGTCGTCTCCCGAGTTGTAGCAGTTCAAACACACGCGCACGACGTCGTAGTAGCCGAACTCGGGCAGGTTCATGCGGTTGCTCGTGCAGCGTCCGCAGAACACGAAGCCGCAGCAGCGGCAGTGGTGGCGGTTGCGATAGAACGTCTTGAATTTCTTCTTGCAGCGCTTGCAGCACGGTGCGTCCACGTCGCGCTCCCACACGGGCTGCGGGTTGCGGAAGCTGCTGGTGATCACTTTGTTGGTCGTCAGCAGCGGGGCACTGCCTGGCGTGAAATGGCGATCGCTGTCGTCGTCTGGCCCTGGCTGCGTGTTGCGACGCCCCGCAGACGGCGATGGGGAGCCTCGCGACGACGAAGAGGACGGTGAGAACGCACTCGGCGAGTGGAAGCGGTCGCCTCGCCCAAAGCTGCCGCGGTGTCGCAAGCTCGATCGCTGGTGCTTGGCCGATCCCGGATTGCTCGATGGTGACGACGAATACTCGGGCTCTGCCAACGCGCTCTCTGGTAGGTTGTAATTGTAGCAGCGGAATCGACGCATCATGAGCTTGGCTTCGTCTTCCTTGTGCGACACTTGGTTGTTGAGTTTGGCCAGTTGCGACTCGAGCCCTTGGACAGTCTTCTTTGCTGAATCGTGCTGGCGAGGAACGATCTGTTGGTGCTGACTGCTGGGTGAACGCGTGAGATGTGACGCCTGGCCGGACGGAGGTATGCCTCCGCTCTCGCTCGCTGGGTGGTGCGGCTTCTCGTTTCCAGCACCGGTGAGCTGGCTCATCATGCTCATGATGCTGTTCTTCAGGCGCACTGAATTGCTGCGGGATCGTGAAATTGACTTGCGTCTTCCAGAAGACGTGGTTGAGGCTGATGCTGGAGACACGGCGCTCGGTCCATCGTCGAAACTGGGCTCGCGAGACCGAGAGTCGCTCAGCGCCTGCGCGCTGGTGAGATCGTGGAAGTCCACAGACACTGCCGACGCGCGCTTACCCACGTGCTTGTTGTGTCCAGGCGAAGCCTTGGGTCCCGCACCGCCTCCACTGCTTCGTGCACCTTCGCTGTTGCGTGGCTGCTCCAGTTCTGGGTACTCCAGGTTCATGCTTCTTGCCAGGCCCGCGATGTCTGCTCGCAACTGCACCGCTCGCATTTCCAACCGCTGGTTCGCAGTCAACACCGCGTACACTCGCGAGAGTTCCGTCTCTTGCTGACGAATGAGCTGCAGCATCTCGAACTCACGCTGCTGGAGACGCATGTGGCTGATCGCCTTCTGGTACTGACTGCACCACAGCTGCATCACGCGCACGCGGCAGACAGGCAGCATCGCTTCCATTCTCGATCCTCCGCTGCCTTCTCCGTAGCCATCGCCACCGTTGAAGAGAGGGTTCAGGAACTGGTCTGTGGACGCGCGGATGACATCCCATACGCTCACACTCGGCACGTTCAGCAAAAATGTATTGCGCTCTCGCTCCGAGTTCATCTGGAAGGTTCCGTACCACGACGAGTACACCGCATCGGCGATCGACGACAGGAACAACTCGTTGAACTGGAAGTGTGTCGGAAACTGCAGCGTCAATTGGTACACGGCATCCAGGAACTGCTGAAAGATGGGCGACGTCTGGTCCGAGGTTGGGTGCCCGCAACGCTTCTTGAACATGTGCCCGAACGAACACCAATCCTTCTCCACCAACACAGCAAAACCCTCCAGCGTACGGAAGTACGGATCCAGCATCAACTGCGCGAGCGACGTGAGCTGAGCAGTTCGATCCCAACCATCACTGCAGTGGACCAGTACTGCATCACCTCGCTCCAAGTGAGTCGCTACTTCTGAAGCACCCTGGAGGATGCCACAGACATACTCCAACCAATGACTCTTCTGCACAGCGCCGAAGAAGTTGGAGTCTTCCACTTCGTACAGCGCCTGCGCGAGGCCAGCGAACGCACTCCTCACAGCGTGGATGTTGTCGATACCCATGAACGTGATGGAGGCCGTCGCCGCACCATCGCGATCGTACTGCTTGACAGACTCGTGGCCCTTTCCAGCCAGCGCGTTGCTCTTGGCATTGATCTCGGGACGCGCGTCGACGATATGAAGTAAACTGCTCTTCTTTGGCAATGCTTTCGCCGAGCGCCACGCAGCTTCGGCAGAAATCGCTGCATCTCGAATCGCCCAAATCAAGTCCCGGTCGTTGGAATTGTTGCTTCGTAAAACGCCAGTGTTGGGCTGGCTGCTACGACACAAGGGCGCGCCGGTGCGAGGATGTACCCAACTCAACGCTGGGAAGCGGTTCTTGCTTCGGAATCCCGCGGCATTGCGAATGATCTCGTCTGGAAGCGACGTCGGCACCATCAGCAGTGCAGGATACGACGGACACAAGTCGTACTTGAAGTTGGCGCGGCACAGACGCCAGCGAGGATGGTCGGTCGCTCCTTGGCGTTGAAACTCGGCCTCGACGTCGTACCGTATGCGCCGTCGAGCAGCCATATGATGGCCGCCACCCGATCCTGTCGCCTTGATGGAATCTCTCGCCGCAACAGTCATTGCAGTCTCACTGACATGATGCTGGAGAGCAGGAGGCGTCGAAGGAGGCGCTGACGATTCCTTCCGCTGCGTCACGAATTCATTCACCACGTCAGCATGCTCGTTCGGATTGCACTGCGTTGTCGTCGCCCGCACCAACGCCGGCGGGGGATTCGCAGCAGCAGACGATCCGTTGCTACCTGGAGTAGTAGCTGCTCCTTCACGCGACGGATCCATTGGCTCGTAAAAACGCGCGATATCTTCCGCTTTCTGGTCCTTCACATCGAGAACCAAGTGGTTCAAGTCGTTCGGTGAACAGAAAGTGTTTTCCAGTTTGAGCCACTCGATCTCTGCGACGATATTATGCAGTTGCTTGATGCGCTTCGCCTCAGCGTCTCGCGAGTAGTCTCGCACCGAGTCTCGCAGTCGTGAAATCGGCGACAGCGTGACGTGGTACTGGCCGGCGTCCATGTTCTCGAGCTCCAAGATCGTCACAGTGTTGACGTTGCTGCCTCTCTTTTGCTGCGAGATGGACGCCTTCAGGATCTTCCCGATCGACACCGTGTGCACGTCTTCATGAAGCAATCCCTTGACCTTGCGATACGGCACAAACCAAAGCCGGTAGTTGGTCAGCACGAGCGTGGCCAGCACGCCCTGGTTCGATTCGTTCACGTGGAACGTCACAGTGACCTCTTCGACCATGTGCAGGAGCTTCTCGTTCCACGGGAACAGACAGTCCTTCGGCGTGCCTGCGTGCATGGCAGCGAGCTCCTGCTGGCGAACGTTCAAATCCGGGTGCCAGCTACGCGGGAGGTGGTGGTATGCCTGTTTGAAGCGTGGGTTTTGCGGCAGAAACACGTCGTGGATGTCGGTACCGTACGGAAGATTCACAAAGTACTTGAGGTCGCGCTCTTCGTACTGGATCGAGCACAGCACGCGGCCTTTCGCCAGCGACCCCTTGACCAGCAGCGACCAGATCAGCACGGGCTTCATGACGTCCATGACGTTTCCAGTTGTAGCCGTAGATGATGATGCGTTGCTTCCCGGCGGCGTCCCCACAGTCGATGCAGACGACGTGCGGGTCGGTAGCGTCACGAACGAGTCGTCTGGACCAGCGAGCACAGGGCCAAACGAGTTCAACGACTTGCTGCGGCGGTGGAGCTCGTTGGTCTGGCGTCTCGCGGGCGAAATCCCAGCCGAGCGTCCATTTCTTGGCGATTTTCCGCTTTCTCCAATGGATTCCAGCGGCAAATGGCTCGTTGAGTGGACCGCTTTCATCTGCGCCATGTTCTTCGGGTGCGTGGCGTCCGCGCGCTTGGCTTCTTGGGCTTTCAGGCGTCGCTGGTACTCGGTAACGTGCGTTCGCCAGTAGGGAAACGGCCCGCGCATGGCGCCCAGCAAATCGTTCGTGGTCAGATCGTCACGGTCCCAGACCTCCAGCGCCACGTACATCCAGCCGGCGTGGACCAGCGGGATGGACACCTCGTAGTCCCAGCGCGGATTCAAGTTGCGCTTGACGCGCGGCGTAGTGCCGACGTCGCGACCGTCGTACACGATCTTCACGAACGGGTCGCTCGAGCCGCCGGTGTCTGAGGCCGGCAGGTTCTCTGCGCGCAGCACCTTGAACAGCATCGTCACGTGGTCTTCTGCGTGCGTTTACGACTGTGAATGGAGGCGTGTGCTGGCGTCCGTTGGCGTGCGAATGGAGAGGCACTAATGTGGTCAGCGCGTCCCGCGCGGTTGCTTGAAGCACGCGTCTCTCGGCCGCGAGAACGAGTTGGACGGCGCTTTCTTCGCGGTTGCGCGGACGGAGAGAATGCCTACGCGTGTATCAGCGGGGCGTCGAGGGGAAGGATGCAGCGATGCACAGAGCGGCGTCACGCGAGACGCGTCGAATGCGAGGCCTGCGGATTGGGGCGGTGGATGATGATGGCAAGATGAAGCCCACGCACGGTTACCACAATGGGAGCGAAACCGTACTTAGTGTTTTAAGTACGTGTACAGATCGTACTTAGTGTGATATGATTTGTGGGGGACGCGTCGCGATGCGGAATGTTGTCAGAAAGTTGCTTGAAGGAGTGATGGCCTGCTGAGTTCCAACGAATCTGTCAAATCGCCAACGAAAATGGAGATGCAGCAAGTGGAGATGGCAGTGCGGACGGCATCTTGACGGCGCGAGATGGCGGCGTTACTGTAAGAGGATAATAGTGATGCTGCTTATGGTAAGCGTTGTGTGGTAGGCACGCAAAAGATGGCATTGTGCCCTTCGTTACGTGTAGGAACTGAAAGCCGGAATACTTCGGACGATTTGGCGCGCCGTCGCGCGCGCCATCTCAATGTCCGGACCGAGGCAACTCGCGACGTCATAGTAGCGCTCGATCGCCTCCCAAACGCCACTATCACCGCCTTCGCTGATCGCCGGCAACACCTTCGCCACCTTTTGTCGCTTCACGGGCTCCTGCAAGCATGGAATACGGATGTCGGCACTCGAAGGAGGTTACGAATCAACTCGAACGCTTCCGCCGGTGTCTTGATGATAACTTGGTTGATGACGCCGGCTCCACTAGCGGTTTTCTGCGAGGAAACTTAAAGGAATTTCCAATGACTATCGTCTTGACCCCTTTCCACCCCGAGCACGCAGAGCTGATTCTTCGCGAGCACCTCGCCGATGTTGGCTGCAGCAACACTCGTATCAACCAGATCAGTCTCCCCAGGAAATACCACCAGAATGCAATGGAGCTCAAAAGAGCAGCCCGACAAGACTGGGCGAGACGCCGGCATCCAGAATGGCTGAGCCATCCTTCCACATACGCGCGATATCGTCCTCGTTGCTGCAGGGAAATCGTCTGGCTATTCCCATTGACGACGCATTCCCACTGGAATGGTGCAAGCGGATCGATGGGTTGAGTAACGCACGGAACCACATCCAACTGTACCAACTGAATGTTCAGCTCTTGCAGAAGCTCTGCTCCCTTGCTTGAGCCCACTTCCGAGTGCTGGTACCGCTTGCGCTTGTTCTGTGGAGACCTCACAACACCAGCCACTTGCTCACTGAATTCACGCATCACGCGTTCAACCACTTGAGCGATTGGTGAGATGTCGGTGGTGGCCACGACCCGTACCGCTTCTTCTGGAAGATTACCTCCTGCAGATCGCTTACCATCGCACCGCGAGTGATCGTCACGGGAAACGCAGTTGCCTCGCCATACACGGCGCACCACAGCTCGGGCTCGTCCATGGTCGTGTCGCCACGACTCCACCACGATGATGTTTCTTGAGTCGCGAATCTCAACGCCCAGAACGGAGCTGTTCTCACCCAGCCATGGAGTAAAGTGTTGTCGAACTCGCACGATGAAGATGACCAGCAAGCTGATAGAGGCACTGGCTGGCGTTCATCAACACGAGCGCACTGGTGGCGAGTAGCACGACGAATACCGGTACCTGTCACCACAACAGCGGATGCAGTTCACGACAACATCCGCCTCGTAGTATATTTGAAGTACCGTAAGATTTGCAGAAGTCGAACGGACAGGGCCAGCACTTCAAAGTCTACGCATACATGTGCGCATACATGGGCATCGACCGCACCAAGTGGTGCGCGTACTCCATTCGTCTCTCCGCTAAAAACTCCGGTTCCAACACGTCCGCCATGAGTTCGTATCGTTCCATCATTTCATCGGCTCCATCACTTGGCTTCGGAAAGAAATCATCGACCTTCAGCCTCTTCAACGGGCGGCGAATGAATGGGACACGAAATGGAACCGAGTTATCCATCGAGGACACCGCTGCCACAATGAAGTCGATCGCGTTTTTCGGATAGGTGAGCGTCACGCTAGCCAGCACGTGATCTGCGTTAAACCAGGAAAACTCCCAGCGGTCGTTCAGATCCGTCAACAGGCTCACTGGGTAGCAATGCAGAGGTGCCTTGAGGCTGCAGCTAACAAGCTGACTGAGAGCTTGAGCAGAATGGGACGGTTCGACTTTCCTCTTCAACTCGATCACCAACCTGACCCCAGCCAACTCGCTCTTTACCGTCTTCGCTACTCGATTCACCAGCAATACGTCCGCAGTGCCGTTTAAGCGAAATGGAAGTCGCGGGTCTTTGACTGACAGCAGCGACTTGTCGTGAGCGACATCTACCAACTGGAAATCCTCCCGGTCGAGCAGACACTTCAAATGCAGTCGCAAGTACGCCATATAGCCAGCACGCTGGGTCGCTTCGCTCTCGGCAACACTCGGTATCCACGGGTAGCCAGCGACAGAAGTATCGACTGGTTCCTTAACGTCGAGGAGATCTTCCTGTAGATCCAACTTGTTCTTGATCCGCTCGGCTTGCTCCGAATTAAGATCAGACATCGAGTACACGGATCGCTTCTCAGCTTGCTCTTCCATCGCTTTTTTCACGGACGACTCCACGGACGCCGCAACGGACGATTCGATCAGTTCCTTCAGACCCTGGGAGTCGCTCGCAACACCAGCCGCAGCCGCAGTCGCAGTCCCAATCGCTGGCAACTCCACCAACACATGGATCTCTCGTTTGCCGGGTTTGAAATTCGGCCCCAGAGGTTCTAGGTCAGAAAGTTCCCACCTCGGATACATTGCCTTGTACTGCGGGTCGATATCGCGTCGCAGCAAGGCTGCCGCCTCGGGGCCATCCTTCAACCACGCGCTGTTTTTCTGCGCCAAGTACAGGTTCACCTTGTTGGGGTTGATACCCTCGTAGTTGTCGTTGACAATGGCGGTTCGTAGAGCGTGCACGGTCGCGTCACGTGGGATCTTCACGGGAAACACATCTCCTCTGCCATACACGGCGCACCACAGCTCGAGCTCGTCCATGGTCGACTGGTCGTGTCGCTATCACTCCACCACGATGCTGTTTCTCGAGTCGCGAATCTCACGATGTCAACACGCAGAACGGAGCTGTTCGCACGCGCAATTCATTTCACAATTCATTGGGAAGAATTTGGGTTTTTGCCCCCCCTCCCCCCAAATGGGTTGTTGGGTTAAACGGATGTCGT